>SJYX01000586.1:0-127570 GCA_006410675.1 Oreotragus oreotragus | reverse complement strand
CTGGTCTCTGCTTTTGAATTGTGGTGTTGGAGAAGACTCTTGAGAGTCCCTTGGACTGCAAGGAGATCCAACCAGTCCATTCTGAAGGAGATCAGCCCTGGGATTTCTTTGGAAGGAATGATGCTAAAGCTCAAACTCCAGTACTTTGGCCACCTCATGCGAAGAGTTGACTCATTGGAAAAGACTCTGATACTGGGAGGGATAGGTGGTAGGAGGAGAAGGGGATGACAGAGGATGAGATGGCTGGATGGCATCACCGACTCGATGGACTTGAGTCTGAGTGAACTCTGGGAGTTGGTGATGGACAGGGAGGCCTGGCATGCTGCGATTCATGGGGTTGCAAAGAGTCGGACATGACTGAGCGACTGAACTGAACTAAACCTAACTGAGCCCTAAAGGCAGTTGTATTAGTTGGGTACCTAGGCTAACTTTGTTGGGTTTATGAACAAATTGGGCTTACAAATGAGCTCTCAGAACAGGACTAGTTCTTATGTAGGGGACTTACTGTAGATCATAAGTACCCTGGGACAGAATCTTCCTCCATCTCTATATCACCCTTATAGGTACTCAATAAGTGTTTAAAGAAAATAAGTGAATGAATGCATGAAAATGAATTTTCCTTATCTGGATTTCCTTTGTCTTTTGTTTTTCATTTGGGTCAAGTTTTTAAGAGAGATAGTATATGCCTAGTTCAAGGGAGAAAGATAAGTTCCATTTTTATCTTTATATATGAGATAACATTTTTGATATATGTTTGGTTATTCCTATCAGGCTAACTGGAATGAGGTAACAGAACTGGATATCTTGCCTTAAGGTGATTTAAAAATGACAAACCTCAAGCAGTTTTTCTTTTCCTTAATGGCTATAATATTAACCCACCCCATAAATCTCAACAGTTGGTTCTGTCTTAATGCCACAGGTATTTCAATAATACAGACTGTTCGGTACATTATCAGGTAGTTATTAATAAGAACAAAGTAGATTAAACTGTAGGCATCTTCTTGGAGACTTTTAACTCTGAGGTTTGGATTTAAAACACTTTGGATGTCACCATGAGACTTGTTACTTACAATTCATTGTCTATAATTCCCCCTGGCAGCTTTGCAAAACAAATCTTGGAAAGCGCCTAGAGAAAGCCATTCTTCCTAGAAAACTTGGAAGTCCTTTTAATTCAGTCTGGATGCCAAAGACAGTGAATGAAAGTTTTTGTCTTGTTTGGGTATTTTCCTGCTGCTTTGCTCATTCTTTAATTTTTTAATTATTTATTCATTCTAAGTTAAAAAAAAAAAAAAAAAAACAGCAAATATCCTAGGTTTTTAAACATCACTGTACTCTGATACCGGGAAAGATTGAAGGCAAAAGGAGAAAGGAGTGGCAGAGGATGACATGGTTAGATAATATCACTGACTCAGTGGACATCAGTTTAAGCAAACTCCAGAAGATAGTGGAGTAGAGAGAAGCCTGGCTAGCTATAACCAGAGTCGACATGACTTAGCGACTGAATAAGTACTCTATAGCTATAGGAATACCTCATTCAAACTCTAGGTGGCGCCCCACAGTAAGCCTGGGAGGGGAAGGAAGGAGCGGGCAGACTGGAATAACCCCATAATATCCAGGGGTGTAGACTAGGGCAGGGCAAGACATGTGCTTGAGTTTCGTTTAGAAAAAAACATATACCATCTGGTAATATAATTTACTTCTAGATTTCTATTTGTGGAAGATGGTATGAAAACAACCAAATTTGTTCAACACCACCCCTCTTAACCTCCTGGATTAGAGCTGCTGCTAAGTCGCTTCAGTCGTGTCCGACACTGTGACCCCATAGACGGCAGCCCATGAGGCTCCTCCGTCCCTGGGATTCTCCAGGCAAGAACACTGGAGTGGGTTGCCGTTTCCTTCTCCAATGCAGGAAAGTGAAAAGTGAAAGTGAAGTCGCTCAGTCATGTCTGACTCGTAGCGATCACATGGACTGCAGCCACCAGGCTCCTCCATCCATGGGATTTTCCAGGCAAGAGTACTGGAATGGGTTGCCATTGCCTTCTCCGCCTGGATTAGAGAGAGATCCTTATATCTTCTTTACAACTGTAACTATTAAAGTATTAATTATTTGTTTAATATCTTCCCGCTTTGGACTGTAAATTGCCTTTAATGGTGGTGGTGGTGGTTGGGGCGCGGGGTGAGTGGAGGAGACCTGGCTACATTGTTCATTATGAGCTAGCACCCTGGTACCCAACTCAACACCTGGCAGATCGTAGGCACTCAAAAAATATCTCCTTTTGTTTGCATATTTGCCTGCTGCTTTTTGCTTGTTCTTTCATTAGGTTTTTTATTTATCCATTCCTTTATCTCCACCCTTTTCCTTCCCACATCAGCCTGCCCTTATCTTCTATTCCCCCCTACGCCCCACCTCCCATTTCCACCCCGCCCAATCCTCCACCCTCCCTCCTTCCCATTCATCATGAGTGTCAAAAGTTAGCAAGCATTAAACTAAATATATGAAAGCCATCTTCAAATAGTCCAACCTTCAGAATCCAGGGAAAGAATATTTCAAGTTAAGGAAAAGGCAGCCTTGCCCACGGAGAAGACAAAGTGCGCCCAGCCCAGCAATCTCCGCTGGCGCAGTGGCTTTCCCGAGCAGAGGCCGCTCCTCCTGGACTTGGGCAGCTGCTGGCAGGAGATCCGCACAGCCCTTCCCTCTGAATGGTCTGGACTGGGGACAATTGGCTGGAATCGTAAGTGGCTTCTTGGCTCACCCCAGCGGTACTTCACTTTCATAAACGGCCCGTTTCTGGAGTTGCAAGGCTCCAGCACATGGGGATTTCCCTTTGTTAGATCCTGACCTGCAGAGCTATGTTTCCAAGCCAAGGCTGTTGTGTCTGCCTCTTAAAGGCAAAGAGAAAGAACGAAAGGGAGGGAGAGAGAGGAAGAAAAAGAAAGAGGAGAGGGGAGGGAAGGAGTGGGAGGAAGGGAACGGGAGGGGGCAGGGCAGAAAAATAAGGAAAGAAAGAAGTAAAATTTTGGAGATTGATTGTTATTCACAGACATTTAACTTGCTATTTGTTAAAATATATTTTAAAGTCACTATAAATGGGGACTTCCTTGGTGGTCTGGTGGGTAAGACCGTGAGATTTCAAAGCGGGGGTCCCTGGTTCAATCCTACATGTCAAAACTGAGACCCAGCACAGTCAAATATATAAATTAAAAAAAAAAACACAACAGTTAATGTAAACTGAAAAAAGTTATTGTACTATCAGTGTATCCTCTCTGTTCCCCCACTGAAGTGATGTGAGTGGAGAGACAAGCTTCTGGAAGAATTTGTGCCCTGCATCCTTACATCATTAACCACCATGGAAACAGAACACAGGGCTAGAGAGGAACCTCAAGTCCTAGATGTAAACCCCTCACTGTGCAGGTGAGGGGTTTACACTGTGCAGGTCAAGATAATGAGGCTCTGAGGTGAGGGACTTGCTCAGAGCCGCTTAACTCAGGAGTCAGGGCCAAATCTCAGGGCTTCTGATAGTTCTGGGCCCTTTCTGCTCCATGGGCTGTGGTTTTTGTTTCAGTTAAAATGAGTTTGAAACAGACCATCCACCATACATGTATTTCCTCAACTCATTCTACCGTGTGAAACCTCACAGGGGACCCACTTCCAAAGGCAAAGGAAAAATGTTGTCTCCTTTAGAAAATGCTCAAAAAGACAGGAAACTTGATAGCACAGAAATGTCACATTACCCTGACCATCATGATTGTGTGAGTCCTAAAGAAATAAAGAAACAGATTCCAGTTAATTCCACACATAGCATGTGCTTTTGAAAAAAAGGAATTGAAAAATATTTTCCAAACGTTCTCACGTAGACTGAGTGAATCTGTCCTTTGTAACCTGAAAGTGATTTACCCTTGTGAAATCATTTGCGCAAATCTGCCAACGATATGAATGATTTTGTTTGTCTACTGTCTCAAAATAATTGATCTTACAGACATTAGGCTAATTAAAATAGCCAGGCTCTTTGCAGAAAATCCACGAGCCCTTTTCATTGTGCTTTAGAGGTCAAGAAAGCAACTCTTGTGGAAGAGTCTAGAATACACTTCAATCTATTAAGATAAAGCCAAAGAATGTGTTTTTAATGCATTGATAAAAAATACATAAAAATATTTGGTATTTTTAGTCAGTCTCTAACTTACTCAAGGGTCATATCCCAAAACTTAGTGGGTAAATGGGTTGTCTGGAATTCAGAGTGCATTTTCCCATAGAAACAATGTCACCCATAGGAGTTAGTTCCCAGACTACCCTCTGAATGTTTTTTAACTCATAGTGTAGCAGACTGTTGGAGATTTTTAAATGATCATTTAAAATCCAATGTTCTCAATTAATCAGCACAAAAGTAATTGATTGATTTACACCTTAGTTTAAATGCAGACATCTAGGAAGATTTGCTTCAGTTCTAGATTTTTGAGATAATAGATGCAGACTTTTGAGGCATTCCTGTAGAAGCCTTTAGGATACTTTCAAAACTCTAAAGACAGATGATGCTAGACCTCTAGTTGCCTAATGCCATCTGATCATGTATGACAAAAGGGGAAGGGATTTCCTTGGTGGTCCAGTGGTTAAGGCTCCACCTTCCAATGCAGGAGGCAGAGAGGTTCAATCCCTGGTCAGGATAACTAAGGTCCTACATGCTGCAGGATGTGGCCAAAAAAGTAAATAAAAGTTTAAAAATAGAGATATAAGATAAAAATGAAAGTAAACTTTGCGGGGAGGGGAGGGAGGGGGAGCAGAAAGGTCTCTGGCCCCCATTCAACTTCCACCATCACAAAGGTAACAGGACAAGAAATGGGAAAGAAGGAAAGGAGAAGAGAGGTTAAAATGATGTGCAAGGAGGGTATGCACCTAAGCAGTGAACGAGGAGAGATGAGAGATGCCCTGTCGGGAAGTAAGGTACACACAGGAGAGGGGAGGGAGAGAGTATTGGTCTGAGAGCTTTCTGTTTTGTTCTTAAAATGGTAGTGCTGGCCCTGGGCCTCTTTGCGACTGTCCAGAAAGTTCAGAAGGGAAAAGGACCATGTTAGGGGTAGTCTGTTTTGTGATTGTACACCCTGGTGCTGAGGATATTTGGCAAACAGATGTTTGTTCTTCAGGGGCAAGAATTATCTGACTTAGGAACTGGCCTCCCAGTTTGAATCTGTCCACATCTACTGAGGACCTGGGTGTTCCAAGAACTGCGGACTGAGCGCCAACTGCAGAAATTATTATATCCTTTACCTTGTGGAGCTAATCATAGCTAGCATTTGTGATTTGTTTTTAGTCATGTAATCTTCACAATGACCCTGAAGAGTAGGCATTATTATCACCCCATTTTACTGTTCAAGAAACAGAAACAGAGAAGATAGGTAAATAGTCCACAGTCAAATGGTTAGTAAGTTGGCAGCCGCTGTTTGAATCCAGGTAATCAGAATATGGAGCTTACCACCATGCTATCCTCTGCCCCTCTGATCAACGTTCTTATCTCTGTGGCATTTGCTCCTGCCCTGATTCCGTCTAGATTTTGGAATGACTCAGAAAAGTGGCTGTGTGTAAAGGCTGGAGATGGAAGAGGCATCCAAGGCCAGTCTTTCAGGCTCTGTTAAACTTCTATAGCTACTGTGAAGAAAGTTGCATTCCCACAGAGAACATGTCAGGCTTGAAAAAAAAATTATGACAAAATATCTCCAAAAGGGCTTCTGAATCTTGGGTTTTATCTCATTCCACAAGTCAAAAGTCAGTTTCCTAAATCAAAGAATAAAACCAAGGACATCTTTATCAAGTATTGCTTTGACATCACTCCCCTTTGTATATACCAGACAGACACTCCCATTGCCTCTTTAAATAATTTTTTGACACTTCTGAACTTTGGCTTGGAGACCTTCCTTTGAATGAATTTACCTCCCTAGACATACTAGATCATATTTTTTTTAAACTTCAACCTGGCAAAAGTTATTATCCCTCATAAAACTTTACTTTCTCTCTCTTCTCTAAGCCATCATATAAACCATTCCTCCTGATTATACGTTCCTCTTCTCAAGCCATATTCATTATGCTGTCAAATTTCCATGGAGGTTAATCTACTAGTGAGAATTTAAGTGGACTGCTGGGGCAGAGTATGCTCAGAGTGGATGGAGCTCAGGCTCAGAATCAGCCAGTGTGGGTTCAAATCCCCGTTCTGCCATGCACAAGCTGTGCCATGTGGGCAAGTGATTGTGGTGGTGGTGGTGGATTAGTCGCTAAATTGTGTGACTCTCTGCAACCCCATGGACTGTAGCCGGCCAGGCTCCTTTGTCCGTGGGATTTTCTAGGCAAGAATACTGGAGTCAGTTGCCATTTCCTCCTCCAGGGGATCTTCTCAACCTGCATTGGCAGGCAGATTCTTTACTGCTGAGCCACCTGGGAAGCCCGGAGCAGGTGATTGAGGCTTTCTAATTCACTGTTTTTTCACCTGCAAAATGAATAGGATACTTCTTGTACTGGCATAACAGTTGTTCTGAGAGTTGAGTGAGATATTACCTATAAAGAACTTAATTCTGGGGAAACATCATAAAATTCAATGAATGCTCGCTCCCATGTATGAAAATTCTTTTGGAGGGCAAAATAATTGGAGATGGATACAAAGAGACACTTGGCTCAGCATTTTTACAAGAGTAAAAAATTAAAAACAACTTTTGCCCAATCGTAGTTGAATACGTGGTGCTAGAGGTAAAGAACCCACCTGCCAATGCAGGAGATGTAAGATGCAGGGTCGCTCCCTGGGTTGGGAACATCCTCTGGAGGAAGGCATAGCAACCCACCCCAGTATTCTTGCCTGGAGAATCCCATGGATAAGGGACCCTAGCTGGCTACAGTCTATAGTGTCGCAAAGAGTCAGATATAACTAAAGCAGCTTAACACTAGCACTAGCTGAATATACAAATAGTCAGGAGTCATGTTCTGAATACTGGGATCTATTCAGACTATAATGGTGAGTTTTAAAATACAATTAACCTTAAAACCTGTGGAATATGGTATTGGAGGGGAATGTATTGGATATAAGATTGGATATACTTAAGAAAAAGATTGGATATACGTAGAAAAAAGATTGGAAGACTATGGAAAAGTAAACTATAATCATCTGCACAGAGATAATGTATATAAAGTGTGGGTGGGTTTTGGGATTACGGGGGATTTTTTTTAACGTTTTATACTTTTAGGTGTTTTCTAAATTTTGTACCTTTTAAATTAGAAAAATTATATGCTATTGAAAAATACTGTATACATTTTAGCCCTCTCCAGTGATCTCCTCCTGGTTCCAATTCATTCAGACATCCAGCTCATCCCCTTCCTTGACTGCCCTTCTCACTCTCCACAGATTTATGTGTCCTCTGCACAGCTGCATTTGGTTTTAAGTATTTGGCAGAGTCTGTGGTTGGTGACTGGATATATTTATGTGGGTTCTCTCTCCCTCATCAGACTGCATTTTCACCAGAGTATCTTCCCTGTAATTGTGCACAGTGATTTGGAAGCTCTTTGTCCCAAATGCCAACTAACAGAGGTCACTGTAAATAATTCAGGAAGGGAAAACAAACGTTTAAATTGCTTCATTATTAGCACCAACATTTATTGGGAGCTGGGGTCCAAGTGTGAGGAAAGGAGGGGATTAAGAGACCAGTTGGGAATCAGGCCTATGTCTAGAGACAACGTTATATATTTATGCAGGTACCTCATTTCCTCCCAAAGCACAGAAATATAATGTTCCCAAAGCCCATTGCATTGAGGAGGGGGTGACATGACTAGTTCTGATCAATATGAGAAAAGAAGTGGTGTACATTCTTGCAGGCCCTAAATAATTTTGTGTATTTCTTCATGAAATTCTACTTCCCTTGCTGGCCGCTCGCTGGATAGTGCCAGGGTAACCTTGAAGGCTGGATAAACCAGGCCTCCACTACAATATGATGGAGCCACAAGATGGAAAGGATCTGGGTCCCGGAGTTTCTGCTTAGAGGCAAACCACCCAAGAGAACTACCTGAACAGAAACACCTGAAATGAACAGTGCTGGGGAGAAAGATAAGATTCTTAATTATATAACAGCAATGAGATTTGAAGATCATTTGTTTCTGCAATAACCCTAGTCCAACTTACAATAGAAAATCATATATAAATAGTAAATAATTCAAGATGATATATTCTAGGTGTCAAACAGTAGGCTATTTTAAAAAAATTTGTCTAAAGCTTTACTTTTCCACAAGACCCTTTCTTCAGTTCTCTTAGAAATCTTGGTGACTGGTAATATAATTATCCTTGTATCATGATTATGCCATGTGGGCAAGTGATTGTGGTGGTGGTGGTGGATTAGTCGCTAAATTGTGTGACTCTCTGCAACCCCATGGACTGTAGCCGGCCAGGCTCCTTTGTCCGTGGGATTTTCTAAGCAAGAATACTGGAGTCAGTTGCCATTTCCTCCTCCAGGGGATCTTCTCAACCTGCATTGGCAGGCAGATTCTTTACTGCTGAGCCACCTGGGAAGCCCGGAGCAGGTGATTGAGGCTTTCTAATTCACTGTTTTTTCACCTGCAAAATGAATAGGATACTTCTTGTACTGGCATAACAGTTGTTCTGAGAGTTGAGTGAGATATTACCTATAAAGAACTTAATTCTGGGGAAACATCATAAAATTCAATGAATGCTCGCTCCCATGTATGAAAATTCTTTTGGAGGGCAAAATAATTGGAGATGGATACAAAGAGACACTTGGCTCAGCATTTTTACAAGAGTAAAAAATTAAAAACAACTTTTGCCCAATCGTAGTTGAATACGTGGTGCTAGAGGTAAAGAACCCACCTGCCAATGCAGGAGATGTAAGATGCAGGGTCGTTCCCTGGGTTGGGAACATCCTCTGGAGGAAGGCATAGCAACCCACCCCAGTATTCTTGCCTGGAGAATCCCATGGATAAGGGACCCTAGCTGGCTACAGTCTATAGTGTCGCAAAGAGTCAGATATAACTAAAGCAGCTTAACACTAGCACTAGCTGAATATACAAATAGTCAGGAGTCATGTTCTGAATACTGGGATCTATTCAGACTATAATGGTGAGTTTTAAAATACAATTAACCTTAAAACCTGTGGAATATGGTATTGGAGGGGAATGTATTGGATATAAGATTGGATATACTTAAGAAAAAGATTGGATATACGTAGAAAAAAGATTGGAAGACTATGGAAAAGTAAACTATAATCATCTGCACAGAGATAATGTATATAAAGTGTGGGTGGGTTTTGGGATTACGGGGGATTTTTTTTAACGTTTTATACTTTTAGGTGTTTTCTAAATTTTGTACCTTTTAAATTAGAAAAATTATATGCTATTGAAAAATACTGTATACATTTTAGCCCTCTCCAGTGATCTCCTCCTGGTTCCAATTCATTCAGACATCCAGCTCATCCCCTTCCTTGACTGCCCTTCTCACTCTCCACAGATTTATGTGTCCTCTGCACAGCTGCATTTGGTTTTAAGTATTTGGCAGAGTCTGTGGTTGGTGACTGGATATATTTATGTGGGTTCTCTCTCCCTCATCAGACTGCATTTTCACCAGAGTATCTTCCCTGTAATTGTGCACAGTGATTTGGAAGCTCTTTGTCCCAAATGCCAACTAACAGAGGTCACTGTAAATAATTCAGGAAGGGAAAACAAACGTTTAAATTGCTTCATTATTAGCACCAACATTTATTGGGAGCTGGGGTCCAAGTGTGAGGAAAGGAGGGGATTAAGAGACCAGTTGGGAATCAGGCCTATGTCTAGAGACAACGTTATATATTTATGCAGGTACCTCATTTCCTCCCAAAGCACAGAAATATAATGTTCCCAAAGCCCATTGCATTGAGGAGGGGGTGACATGACTAGTTCTGATCAATATGAGAAAAGAAGTGGTGTACATTCTTGCAGGCCCTAAATAATTTTGTGTATTTCTTCATGAAATTCTACTTCCCTTGCTGGCCGCTCGCTGGATAGTGCCAGGGTAACCTTGAAGGCTGGATAAACCAGGCCTCCACTACAATATGATGGAGCCACAAGATGGAAAGGATCTGGGTCCCGGAGTTTCTGCTTAGAGGCAAACCACCCAAGAGAACTACCTGAACAGAAACACCTGAAATGAACAGTGTTGGGGAGAAAGATAAGATTCTTAATTATATAACAGCAATGAGATTTGAAGATCATTTGTTTCTGCAATAACCCTAGTCCAACTTACAATAGAAAATCATATATAAATAGTAAATAATTCAAGATGATATATTCTAGGTGTCAAACAGTAGGCTATTTTAAAAAAATTTGTCTAAAGCTTTACTTTTCCACAAGACCCTTTCTTCAGTTCTCTTAGAAATCTTGGTGACTGGTAATATAATTATCCTTGTATCATGATTTAAGAAGTTGAACTTCATCCTTTGACATATGCAAAAACCAAGATTTTTCTGACTTCAAATATTGTGCCCCTTCCTCTACTGCATATGGCTCTTTGCCTCTGGGCATAAACATGGCTAGAGTTCATAGCAGTGACTAATTTAATTAGTTATACAAAAGAAGATACTTTGCTTAAATTGTTTAGGCAGTATTTCTCAAACTTTGGTTCTGTAAGAAATTAGTACGTGTCCCAAAAAATTGAGTTTCAAAGACAAATGAGTTTGGGAAACACTGGGTTAAATAAATGTGACCAAGAGTGTTCTATTTGGTGACAAGCTCTCAGAGTCTTGAACTTATGATTCAGAAGCTCATATGGAGGTTGTATGCCATGTATCCCTGATGTCTGACTATGGAACTCTCACAGTGCAGAAGTCACAGGAGTAGAGAGTGCCCAAACATCTCCCATTTCCCCACTGCACCTGCTTCCACTTTTATCTGTTCACTTTCTCTCAGAGTTTATTCCTTAGTGTTGGGGACAACAAAATTCTTGGACAAGCCCATTTAACCAAGATCAAAAGTAACCCCGAGGGGATTTTTTAAAGGCTTTTTTTTTTTTTTTTTTTTTAGTTTATTTCCAATAAGAACAAAGCACATTCATTGAAACTGGAAGATAGAAAATACAAATAGGGCTTCCCTGGTGACTAGTGGTAAAGAATCTGCTTGCCAGTGCAGGAGACACCGGTTCGCCCTCTGGTCTGGGAAGATCCCACAGGCTGCAGAGCAGCTGAGCCTGTGCACTGCAATTATGGTGCTCGAGAGCTCAGGAACCACAACTGCTGAAGCTGCAGTGCTCTGCAGCCCGGGTGCTGCAGCAAGGGAAGCCGCCACAGTGAGGAACCCGAGCACAGCTAGAGCGGAGCCCCACAGCAACGAAGCGCCACTCTAGCTAAAAAATAAAAGAAAAATACAAATAAACAGCAGAAAGAGATGCAAATCAACCAACTTCTATTCCACCCCACCAGCATAGTCAGCCTATGACAGTCACTACCACTGGGGGCTGCTGAGGGAGGGGAGAGTAGGATTTGAGGAAGGAGCAGATAATTTTATGAGGGTGACTAGCATTAAAGGAGAAGGCAATGGCCCCCCACTCCAGTACTCTTGCCGGGAAAATCCCATGGACGGAGGAGCCTGGTAGGCTGCAGTCCAAGGGGTTGCGAAAAGTCGGACACGACTGAGTGACTTCACTCTCCCTTTTCACTTTCCTGCACTGGAGAAGGAAATGGCAGCCCACTCCAGTGTTCTTGCCTGGAGAATCCCAGGGACGGGGGAGCCTGGTGGGCTGCCGTCCATGAGGTCACACAAAGTCGGTCACACAGAGTCGGACACGACTGAAGCGACTTAGCAGCAGCAGCAGCAGCAGCAGCATTTAAAAGTCTGTGAGCGAGAACAGAAAAGATACAAGGAAATGAAGTCTCCTGTTCCAGGATGTAAATTGATCACATGTGGAGGGAGGGGCAAGAAGGAATTTCCACCTCGCAGTCCAGGGTGGGAATATTACGCAATGGGCCAGGTGCAATAATCTTGACTTTCCCTCTTTATTTTCCTTTTCCTTTTCTCTAGTACATCTGATTCTGGCTAAACAGGGGGTGGGGATGTTAGCCCTGACAAATAGCGATTTGATCCCACAGGGCAACTCCTATTGAAAATCAAGATAACATAAATATTTTCGATTCTTCAAGTTGAACCCAGACTAAGTATTTTGTTTTGTGGGTGATCTCTCTGTTCTTTTATTAAAAGAAGATTATTTTATGAAAGCTAAGAATATTTGCACTCCTAGCATGTGGAAAATTTAAAATTCCCAACACATTGTTCAAGCAAATAAAAAGGATAGCAGAGTTTCCAAAAGGTAAGTTGAGATCATCTTAATTAGTTGAGACTCTTGAGCAGGGATGAACCCAATCCTGAAGTACTGGCTATTTCCAAATAGATCTCTCAACTTAAACAGGAAAATAAAATGTGTTTTTGAGCTGCAGTATTTGGAGCTTGGTCATGATTAAAGGTCCTGGAGGAGGAGATGGCAGATTTTATTGGATCGGGCGGGTTTTCACCCATCATCTCTCTATGGGAAATTTCATGAAAATATTCAACTCCAATGTCCAGTGAAAAACATTTGGGCCCCAGGGAATCAGTGAAAGCTAACTTTTATAGAGTGAATCCCATCTGGGACCAGAAGAATTAAGAAACAGAGGAACAGCATCCTAGTCACATGGTACAAAAGTTAGCCTTTCAGCTTATAATCAGTCAATCCCTCAGTGTTAGGGTCTTCTTGATTAAAGCTACAATACAGAATCAGTCAGATGAGGGCTGGTAGATTTCCACTGCAGGACCTTGTTGAATTTCCCCCCACATCTGAATTATGCGGTTGTGTGACAGACCTGTACCGCAGTAAGAACTCTGTCTTTGGTGTCAGGAGGGGTATTTCCTCTGGATACGCAGCAGTCTTTCTAAACTTATGGCAGTGGCAGACGCTGTTGTCTCTACCAGCAGTCTCCAACCGTTCTGGCACCAGGGATTGTTTTCATAGAAGACAATTCTTCCATGGACTGAGGAGGGAGGGGATGGTTTGGGCATGATCCGACAGCATCACATTTATTGTGTACTTTATTTCCGTTATTGTTAAACTATGATATATGATGAAATAATTTTATAGCTCACCACAATGCAGAATCAGCAGGGGCCTTGAGCTTGTTTTCCTGAGCTCAAGGGGTAATTCGAGTGATGGGAAGTGGCTGTAAATACAGATGAAGCTTCACTCCCTCACCTGATGCTCACCTTCTGCTGTGTGACCCAGTTCCTAACAGGCCACGGCGGGGTGGGGTGGTGGTTGGGGGACCCCTGGTCTAAACAACTCCACTCATGCCTTCTTCCTTAGCAGAGCTTATTTCCTGTGATAAAAACATCAAGATCCAGATGGGCATAAAATGCTCCAGCTATATCATGTACCTAAGATTGGCTGCGTGACTCAGTTCTGGCCATTTCTGGCTTGGAGGATTCTAGGAAATGTTTTTCCTTTTTGAAAAAAGGAGAGAGAAATGGGAGGAGAGTTTTGTTTGTTTGTTTCTTGCTTTTTTCCCCTGCCACTGCTTTTTCTCTTTGATGTAATTGTGAAAGAATACGATGTTGCTGTTTTGTGATCCTGACATGACAAGCCTGAGGATCAAAGATACCTCAGTGGGATGGACCAGATGAAAGGACAGAAACATCTTGATGTGATTGGATCACTCAGTCACTGTTACAGTCCTGTGTCAGGTACCTCTCGATTTTTGTGGAAGTCATTTTCAGATGGATATTCTATTAAAATCCAAAGTCTTCTAATTAAATACATCCAGTGAAAAGGTGGCCTTATGTTCCAATAGAGCACAGAAACTTGAAAAACAAACAAACAAACACGTAGTCTGCAGCCTCTGGTTATCTTGAATCTCTGGTATTCATAGATGCAGTTTGGCAAATTCCTCCTGGAAAAAGTAGAAGACCAGAACTTGCTTGACTCTGATCTGAGAATTCACTGGCTAATCTTGGCAGAGCCTAAGGCCATGAACACTCTGATTATTACTGAGGAAGCAAGAATTACTGATGTTACAATTCAATATGAGAAAGGAAGGGAAGATTTACTCCCTATTTCACACAATGTTTCTTTATCGCTTTTCTCATCTTCCTTAATCTTATCTTTCCTTTGTTTTTCACTTTGACTTCAGGGAACAACTTCCACTTTTTTATTTTGTCAATTCTGAAGTTACTTACTTCTTCAATATGCAATAAAAAGCTATAAAAAGAAAGCTGGCTGACTGACTCAGAATGGTGCCAAAAATGTATATATGGAATGTTAGGACATGCTCTATTGAATAAGCAGAAATTTAGTTAATCTCCAATGGAATCCCAGTCTCCCCGCTCCTCACCACCATCACTGCCCAACTCTTCTATCCTCTAGTCCTAGTAACTAAGTAACTTGCCAGACTGGAATATCTTCCACTCTGCATACTGTAAATTAAAAATCTAAACTATTGTTATGAAACAATATAACCCAATGCCCTGGAAGAAATTCTGCTCTAGGGAACATATCCATCCAAAAACTTGTGTTTCAAAAGTTCCTGTTCTTATTTCTATTCTTGAGGAGTTTGATTTTCATTATAGATGAGCAGGGAATTATGCTGTGTCTATATTCTGTAATTTAATTAACTTGAAGATAAACACTTTTCTCTATTGCATATATTGGATTCTTGATTCATACGAAAACCATCCTGAGGTCAAAGTTCAGACAGAGCTGATTAGTAACCAAGGCATTCAAATTTCAGTATGAAAGTAATGCACAGGAAATTCAGTTTTTGTGGGATTCAGAAATTTAGCATTCCACCTGAAATGTGTAAGAGAAAATCAAAGCCTGCCAGAAAAGTATTGTCTGCAAATGCCGTGAGTCTGTTGGGTCTTCTAAAAGGTGCTTCAGGTGTGAGGGACTTGATATGATTTATGTTATGTCTTTTTGGGTTTGTTGGTTGCTTTCGCTTTGTTTTGTCTGAAGGCTCTTTTTTGTTTGTTTGTTTCTGTTTCTCAGAGGAAAGAAAGAGGGGTTTGCGTGAAAAGAAGCAAGCATGGTTTCGCCTGGCATGACGTGCTCTTGGCAGCCCAGTGTGTACTGGCCGACGGCTGCCCTTTCTTTTCAGGTGCTGGCTTGCCAAGCATCTCCTTTCTTCTCTCTTACGCAGGCGTGGCCAAACGCAGCCACTGCCCAAAGTGTGGAGAAATCTTCGTGGCTCCCATTAAACAGAGGGAGCAACACTCAGAGACTCAAGAATGAAGCCTCCCTTATCTGGACTGCTCAGAACTCTCGCCATGATTCCTCATTCCTTACCTATAAAGATTATACTGACAATCAGGAAGTTTCCTGCGTCTAGCTCCTCTGCTCGGGGAAGGCAATGGCACCCCACCCCAGTACTCTTGCCTGGAAAATCCAATGGACGGAGGAGCCTGGTGGGCTGCAGTCCATGGGGTCGCTAACAGTCGGACAGACTGAGCGACTTCACTTTCACTTTTCTCTTTCATGCACTGGAGAAGGAAATGGCAACCCACTCCAGTATTCTTGCCTGGAGAATCCCAGGGATGGGGGAGCCTGTTGGGCTGCCGTCTATGGGGTCACACAGAGTCGGACACGACTGAAGTGACTTAGCAGCAGCAGCAGCAGCAGCTCCTCTGCTACTAAGTACAGGTGGTATCAATGTAACCTTTCCTCACAATGTTGTAGGAAGAAATCATTATTTTAAGTAATTATAAAAATAAGCTCAATACCAATTGTTACTAGGGAATAGCCAATTAAAACAACAAAATACCAGGAACTCTCATTCACTTCTGGTGGAAATTCAAAATGGTTCCACCACTTTGGAAGACAGTTTGATGGTTTCTTACAAAATTAAACGTATCCTGGACTTCCCTGGTGGCTCAGATGGTAAAGCGTCTGTCTACAATGCAGGAGACCCAGGTTCGATCCCTGGGTTGGGAAGATCCCCTGGAGAAGGAAATGGCAATCCACTCCAGGACTATTGCCTGGAAAATCCCATGGACAGAAGAGTCTAGTAGGCTACAGTCCATGGGGTCGCAAAGAGTCGGACACGACTGAGCGACTTCACTTCACTTCACTTTACCATATCATCCAGGCATTCTGCTCCCTGGTGTTTATTTAAAGGAGTTGAAAATTCACATGCACACAAAAACCTGTTCATGGATGTTCATAGCAGCTTTATCCATAATTGTCAAAACTTGTAACCAATCAAGATGTCCCTCAGTAGGTGAATGGATAAACTGTGGTATTACCCATATGTATTCATTCACTCAATTGTGTCTGACTCTTTGTGACCCCATGGACTGTAGCCCCCCAGGCTCCTCTGTCCATGAAATTTTCCAGGCGAGAATACTGGAGTGGGTTGCCATTTCCTTCTCTGATTACATGTACAATGGGATACTATTCAATGCTAAAAAGAAATGACCTATCAAGCCATGAGAAGACATGGAGAAGCCTTAAGGGCCTAATATTGAGTGAAAGAAGCTAATCTGAAAAGGCTGTGTATTGTGTGATTCCGACTATATGACATTCTGGAAAAGACAGTATTATGGAGGGAGTAAAAAGATCAGTGGCTGCCAAGGGCTTCAGAGGAGGGAAGGAGAGATTAACAGGTGGAGCACAGGAGATTTTTTAAGGTAGTGAAACTATTTTATATGATACTGTAAGGATGAATATATATCATTATACATTTGTCAAAAGCCATACAATGTAACTAATGCATAACTAAAGAGTCATCCATAATAAACTGCAAATTTTTGTTGCTAGTGACGTGTCAATGTTTCAAGGATTTTAACAAAACACAGTGTAGTATGTTAATGGTCAGGGAGCTTGAGCCTGGGGTAGGGGTTATGTGGGAACTGTGTACCTGCTGCTCAATTTTTCTGTGAACCAACACAGTTTTTAAAAAATAAAATCTAAAATTGAAAATAAATTTAAAAACTGAAATCACTATATAGGAGGAAGTGGGTATAATTATATAATAACTATTTATAAATGAATAAAGCATGCGATCAACAATGACTGCAAGTTTTAGGATTATACCTGACAGAAAACAACAACAAACTCTTAGAAAAGATAAAAGAATATTTCTCTCTTATGTAAAATAAGAATAGATGTTGGCAGTCCTGGGCTGGAGTGGTGACACCATAAAGACTTTGTAGACCAAGGCTTCTGGCTTTGCTGAGGCTCTCACACCAGCAATTAACTACTATCCCATGGCCTGACATGGTTGCCAAAGCTCCGGCCATTACATCTGCCTTCCAAGAAGCAGAGAATGAGAAAGCAAAGTAGAAGACATGCTTCCTCTCTTTCAAGGAGACTTATGGACGTTTTATATTGTACTTCTGTTTCAATCTCATTGGTCAGGCACTCAGACAAATGGCCACACTAATCCATCAGGGAGTCCGGCAAATTTTTAGCTATTTAATTTATACTGATCTTTTTTTTTAAAATGGAAGCCTGGCTAAAAATCAGGGCTCTTTTTCTTCATAAAAGGGGGAACAGGATGTTGGAGAAGGCAGCTAGCAGTCTGAGACACTAAGCAACAGTTGCTATGTTGAAAATACAGTGCTCAATGAGGAGGATGCAAAGACATTAGATCAACAGGGGAAATAAACACGTAAGCACATAGATGTCACATATGGCAGCAATTTGTTAATGACACAAAGGTTTCAGGAGGGGACATGAGCATGCCCAGCTGGGGTGAACAGAGAAGGCCACCTAGAGGAGGATATTTTATAGGGACCTAGAGGATGAAGAGAATTTGGATAATAAGAGGTGAGACAGAGGGCAAAGCTGGTACAAAGATGGCAGGAGAAAAGGCAAATTTTTGATGAGGGCCATGCAAGTCATTGTCATATACCATGTTAAGCACAGGAACAAAAATTTCCCAGGCCAGGAGAACCGGATGTCTGCAGTTTGGGTACATACCCTGCTGACATCAGTTTCTCTCTTCACAATCTGTCCATCATCCCCATGAAGTGGGGAGTGAGGAAGAATTTCATTCAACAACACACACTTTGAGTGTCTCAGGCACTTTTTTTGTATTTATGATAAAACACCCAAATATATATCCAAGTGGGATTACCAGCCTGGGTTGGATCCAAGAGACTTTGGTTAACAGAACTATTTCTCATCATAAATCCCCAAACAAGTTGAGTTTTTCACTTCCTCTCCTAATCTGCTATGGAGCACAGCCGAGGGGGCTTGAAGTCATCTACTTTTTGGCAGTGGCTACGATTCCAAGATGATGGAACGATTCTTTTCCATATACATCATTATTATTTCTAGTATAAATATTTATGAAGCACTCACTGTGCAATAGAAAAGAACTCCTGCCTGGTGGTCTTCCCAGCTGAACAAAACAAACATGAGTAGAGGCCAAGGGAAGAGGTGGGAAGAGAACCTCAGCTTGGGGGGGAACAATAGGAATTGATTCTTCACCCACCAGCTTTTGTTCACACTGGATATTATTTGGATGTGGCCACCATATTTCAGATGTGTAAAGGAAGTGTGTTTTTATTGGTTTAACATACACTTAGACAGGGCTTGACATGTGCCTGTGAACTGTTCTGAGTTCTTTACAAACATTAATTCATTTAATCTTTGTGAAATAGGCATGAGGAAACTGAGGCACCGAGGACTTTGTCCACGTCACTGAGTCATAAGGTTCTAAAGCAATACCGTCCAACAGAACTGGCTGTGATGCCAGAAGTATTGTATATTGGCACTGCCCAGCAGGATAGTCCCTGGCTCCATGTGGCTACTGAACACTTGAAATGTGGCTAGGGTGATTAAGAAACTGATTTTTAATTTTATTTCATTTTAACCTTGTTGACATTTACATAGCCACATGTGGCTAGTGGCCACCATCAGCAGCACAGCAGCTAAAGTCCAGACTGTGTACTATTGTGCTAAAACTCTCTTTTCTGTTTTTAAAGTGTGAAAGCCAAGAACATAGAGATTCTTTTGTGAAACAGAGTTCCTGTCTGGTGCATTTGCTGTTTAATTATGATGAACAATGTGAGATGTATGTTTACGGAAGAAAATGAGAAAATGAGCAAATCACTTAGGGGGTGCCATTCCCCGTTTATTCCCTGGCTGTTACAGAGGATTACAATAAAGTGATCTCTGATGAAAGTTTTGTCACAATTTGCAGCAGATGAGAAGGTCAGAGGGGAGAAACCAGGGACTGGGGGCCACATTGGGTCTCCTGCATTGCAGGCGATTCTTTACTGTCTGAACCACCAGGGAAGAACCTAACAAAGCATGACTGTATCTTTCCTCTAATACTAATAGGTTCCCTACCATGTCATTGCTATGTAAGCACAAGCCCTAACTCTCATATTGTACTCTATACTTGTTTTTAACTTTTTGTTTTCTATTGGAATATAGTTGACAAACGATGCTGCGATAGTTTCGAGTGCACAGCAAAGAGATCCAGTCAAACATACACATGTATCCATTCTCCCCCAAACTCCCCTCCCATCCAGGCTGTCACATAACATTGAGCAGAGTTCCCTATTTTTGCTATTTATTTATTTTGGCCACACTGCATGATGTGGGATCTTGGTTTTCCCAGTCAGGAATCGAGCCCATGCCCCCTGGAAGCGCAGAGTCCTAGCCACTGTACCACCAGGGAATTCCCGCTGAGTGTTAGTGCGGTAGTGGGGTCCCTGGAGGACTGGGGGCATGGCCCCCGTAGGAAGGAGCCTTTCACCTTGGGACTACCCACCACAGATGCCTGAACCCCAGAAGCTCCAGGGTCCCAGCCCTGTAACGCAGCTTCGAGGCTGGCGGTCTTCATGTCATGACCCCCTCCTCACTCCCCAGGCCCCAGTGAGAAGTCCCCTGGGGCTCCAACTGCTTTATGTTGTCTGAGGGCTGGAGTTAGGACTCCTGGGCGGTCCAGGCCCTTGGACCTTGGTCTCTCCAGACCCTTCTAGCTGCATCCCTCTGAACTGCAGGGTCTGGGAAGTGCTGAGGGGAATGACGGAGTTGCTATGGGCTGAGTTCAGTTAGGGGCTGGTAACAGAAAACTCATTTCCACTCCTAGAGCTCTGGTTTGGGAGGGGGTGTGGTTTCCCTGGCCCCACCCATGACCTCCACCTCTCTGGTCCAGGTTGGGGATCTCTGATGAAATCCTCAGAGGTCTTTCTTGGATCACCTTCAATAAAACAGCACAGCCCCTTCTTCCTGGTCCCCCAGTACCCACTGATATATAGCACATGGGCTACAGACCCGGGCTCTGGAACCTGACTGCCTGGACCAGGGTTTGCTGACTGTGGACCACAGACTCCTTGAAGATAAGGACTTTTTCTGTTCACTGCCGTATCACAACCTGCCTGGACAGGCCCAAGTACTTTCTGCGTTTTCCAGATGGGACAGCTGCAGTCCAGAGAGGGCAAGTGACTCTCCCAAGATCACACAGCAGATCCATGACTGCAGAAAATCTCTGAGCTTGCTCTTAACCTCTGACCTTGGGATGGCGGCAGGGGGATGGGGAGATGGAGGCAGTGCAAGGGGTGAAGCGCCTCCCGCCCTGCCAGGCGCCCCATCTGGACAGGGAGGCTGCAACCCGATCTGCACTGTGGGACGGAGAGCTGGGCTATTTCGGGGGTGGCACTGGAGGCCCAAGCACGCTGACTGGGGGAGGAGGTGTCTCCTGCCCTTGCTGCAGGCTTGGGATGCAGGTCCTGGCCCACCGGCCATTCCTGAGGACTGGGGCGAGGCCACGGGGGCAGTGACCCTCCTGGTGGCATTTTGTTGGAAGCTCTAGCAGCAGGCCCTGTGACCCAGAGGAATATTGTTTTGCTCAGGAGACTGGAGGCTCCAGGGCCACGGGCATGGAGAGAGGAGCCACACGGCTGGGTCCTGGCCCCAGCTCGGCCGCCACCTCACTGTGTGCCCTCCGGGCAAGTCACTCGCCCTCTCTGGGCCCCGGTTTCCTCAGCTGCGTCTCTTGGAGACCTCAGGTCCTATCCAGTTCTGGGCTTCCATCCTTCTGGAGACAGAAGAAGAGTCTCATGTTTAATCTTCTAGGGAAGAGGGGGCATGGTTCCAACATTCTCAGATTAAAGGAAGGATTCTAGCTTTCTAGGGATCTAAAATAAAAAGAAGCATTCACATGTTCTGGATTGTAGGAAGGGATGATGAGAAAACTAATATTCGAAAAGGAGGCTCCCTGGGTCCCCGGCAATGTGCTGGGGTTACTGCTGTCACTAGAGTGATCCAGAAGGCATATTTGACCCTAGAGCATAGCCCAAAGGAGGGGCATGGAGAGGGAGGGAGACTAGGAGGGTCAGCAGCGGTCCCTGGAGGTCACGACTGTCACAGGCAGGCCTAAGGGCTAGCCTTGATCTGAGGCTGTGGAAACAGCGATACCCCTGCCTGCCCTGGTTTTTCTGCTGGGATGTACCCTGCTGCCGTGAGGCTGCTGTCTGTGGGCAGCGCCTGCCTGGGGCACAGAGTGAGGGTGTGAGCGTGGGCTCCTGTGAGGGCAGTGAGGGCAGCTGGGCTCCTGCCTCTCCCTGGCAGCCTGCTGGGCAGGTGTTGGCTGTCTCTCCTGGCAGGGTCCACACCCTGGGAAGAGCTTCCTTGGGTACACTCTAGCACTCAGCCCTGCTGAGCCAAGGCTTCTGGGAAGAAGGCGAGACAGGATCTACCCGGGGTAAGACCTGGAGTGGGGGCAGATGGGAGAAGCTCCCAGATTGTCCACTCCACCCAGGCCCCATGCCCCAGACGTACAGCAAAACACTTCTGGAACCCCTGTTTCATCTGTGAAAGCGTAGGGATGAGGCTCCTGCATTAAATGAAATAAACAGTGGACAGTGCCTTGAGGCCCTAATGTTCAGAGGCAGTGCTGGGGTTCAGGTCTCCTGCCCTGTGGCCCTGGAGTTGGTCCAAAGACCCCACAATGGCCTTTCCTGTCCCCCAGAGGTTTTAAAAATGAAAAGTTCCCCAATGATTAGTCAATGAAGTGTTAGCTCTGGGGCTTGGTGCAGGAAGGAGGCTGAAGATACAACTCAAGGTCCAGAGGTATGGGGAGGACAGTGTCAGGACAGGAACTTGACTTTATTCAAGTTCGGAGACCCCAGGAAGTAGAAAGCGATGCTGGGGATTGATGGCTCCCCGGCTTGTCTCTGGACCACATTATCTCAGATGTGTGTGTGTGTGTGTGTGTGTGTGTGTGTGTGCTCTTGTGTGTACAAGGTTCTTCTTTTAGCTGAATCTATATCAATCCTACCTATCATTAATGTATAGTTTCTTTATATCTAATCTACTTCATAAAGAGTTTGATGCAGCGCTAAGAAACATTTCTAAGTCAAAAGAATAATGTGAAAAATTTGTAAGTTTCTACAGTACACATGAAGTTTTGAAATATTTAAATCAGGCCTTCTGACACTTTGGGAAATGCGGGAATTGTGAGCAGGTCACTGCACCATTCCGAGCCTCAGTGTCCACATCTGGAACATGGGAGAATAGTTCCTGCCTCATGGTTGTGATATGGGGATTAAAGGATGTAGAGTTTGCAAAGAACCTGGCCTGGCACCAGGCACGTGGATGATGCCCCAGCTGAGGGTAAGTGTCCACGGAGAAGCTTTTTGCAGTTCCTGCTTGAGTTGTGCTGGAAATGAGCCATCCAGACTTGCTTCCTGGAGGAGATGTGGCTTTCCATGGTGCTCTAAGATAGAGTCCAAGTGGGAACCAGTGGTAGCAGGATCAAGAGGAGGTACCAGGGGCAGTAGATTCCTGGAGGTGGGGCCTCTGGGGAGCTCAAGGAATTGTTGACAGAGCCCTGAGGATGAGACAGAGGGAGGTGATGTGGGTATAGGAGGATGGACTTCCTGGAATTGTCCAAAACCAGGGAGCTGGATGGAGTAGGGAGAAGAGGAAGGGAACCTGTGGTCTTAGAGCAAGACACATGGGTGACCCACTTTCACAGATGGGAAGACTGAGGCCCACAGAGGGCTCTGGGGCAGCCCTTTGTCCTGGTTACACATGATACAGGGAAGCACGGGGACAGCCACCCTGCCCCGTGCCGTTTTAGCTTGTGGCACGTTGGGCTTTCCTGAAAGCACAAGGTGAGAGTCGGAGTCGCTCCGTCGTGTCCAGCTCTTTCCAACCATGACTGTTCAGTCCACGGACTTCTCCAGGCCAGAGGCCTGGAGCGGGGAGCCTTTCCCTTCTCCAGGGGATCTTCCCAACCCAGGGATCGAACCCAGGTCTCCCGCATTGTGGGCGGATTCTTTACCAGCTGGGCCACCAGGGAGGCCCTCAAGAATAAACTGAAATTTAAAAAACCGATCATCACTCAGTCATCGAAAGGAACGAATCTGGGTCCGTTCTAGTGAGCTGGATGAACCTAGAGCTTGTTATACAGACTGAAGTAAGTCAGAAAGAGAAAAGCCAATACCATCTATGGAATCTAGAAAAATGGTGCTGCTGAACCTGTTTAAGGGCAGCGGGAGAGAGGCAGACGTGGACGAGAGGCTTGTGGACGCAGCAGGGGAAGGAGAGGGCGGGACCAGTTGGGAGATTAGCATTGAAACATACTGATGACCACGTGCAAAGCAGACAGCCGGTGGGAACTTGCTCTGTGACACAGAGAGCTCCCTCACTCGGTGCTCGGTGACAACCTAGAGGGATGGGAGGTGGGCGGGGTGGTTCAAGAGAGAGGGGATCAGCATATGCCTGTGACTGATCCAGGCTGACGCATGGCAGAAGCCAACACAACGTTGTAAAGCATTATCCTCCAATTAAAAAAAAATGAATTAAAAGGTACTACAGCAATAAAGAAAATCAATCCGATAAAGCTAAAAAGCCACCAGGGGCTTCCCTGGTGGCTCAGACGGTAAAGAATTTGCCTGCAGTGCAGGAGACCCGGGTTTGATCCCTGGGTCAGGAAGATCCCCTGGAGAAGGAAATGGCCACCCACTCCAGTATAACTTTGCCCAAGGAACACAAGTTATCCAAAGACAGTTGGATTTTAGTGAAATGCACAGAACCCTGTATGGAAAAGAGGTGTAGAAAAAATGGCAATTAGGCAAGATACTGCATTTTTGTTACAAGTCTATAAAGCTCAAACTTCAGAGAATACTTTTGAGAATTTTAAGAAGTGTATGTGAAAGATGTTATGACATTAGGTGAAGTGGAGGGAGGGGCAGAAAGAGGCTGAGATAGACCAAGATCACTTTAATAGCCTTTGATTTAGTTTAATTGATTGAGCGCAAAAAAGAAAAAAAAGGACAAAAAGAATGAGGAGATGGCAAAATTGACAAATGTAAAATGCTGTAACAGAAATGACTGTACTTGCCTTGAGTAGGAGTGGAAAAGTTTGTTATACTAGGAAACAGTCATTTAAATGGAAAGATGGTTTTTCATGTCTTTTATGGCTTGTTGTAAATGATTAATTAAATGCTCTGAGTGTTTCATTAAAAGTATGCATTCCTTCCAAATTAAAGTGTGTAGAGACTCGTTATAAATAAATTCATTGGGTGAATGAAAGGAGCATTTACTTCTAAATGAATATTACTGGCAAATTTCATTCTTGACATCGATTACATAGACTGAATTTATTTTAATATGCAATACGAACAAATTACGAAGCTAATTGGTTTTCTACCTTAGCATTTTTGTGTAGCTTAATGCATTTATAAGTTTAAGAGTTCACTACATAGAAAGCTTTTTGCTATTGAAAATAAAATAATGGGTAAGACATGCCTTGTACTTCACTCATTTTCTACCCTCACACTCCATGGAACAATTTTAAGTGCCCACTGTGTGCAAAGCATTTTACTGTATACTGCAAATAATGGAAAGAAAACAAAAAACTTATTTCTGCACTCTAGAAGCTCAAAGTGACATGGGAAAGACATATGTATAAAACAATGTTAATATAAGACAGACTCAGGTAAGTAAGTGCTAGAATAATAAGAGCACAAAGTGCTTAGGGGGTAGAAGGAAGGGAGGGATTAAGTCTGGTGGGGAGGGGATCAAGAAAGACTTCTTGGAGGAGGAAGGATTTGAGCTTGGCCTTGAGAGATGGCTGAGAATTCAATGGGAAGCTGGGGGCTGGGGAATCAGAGGAGGAGAGAGAGGGTTTGTGTGGTCTGGGCTGCTGGGTTGCTCTATAGGGAGATTTTGGTTTCTCTGGACAATTTTGAACTGTCACGCAGAAGAGACATGTCACACAGAAAATACACAGAGCAACTAAAAACTGGTCTGCAAATACAGCCATGTGACTTCAGAGAAGGAAACCACGTCAGGCTGGGATATGGGCTACACAAGTGACAGGTATAATTAGACACTGAGCAGATCACCATTTTTGATTAATACGCCCATTCTTCCATACATTGACCCTGAGCCTTGAAAGGAACCTCTGGAAGTTAGTTAGGTCACCTTTGACTGGGATGTTTTTCTATGTTGTTCCCTTAGCCTTGGCCCTATAACATGAGCTCTTCCAAGGCTGAGAACTCTGAGTTCAGAAGACCAGTACAATAAAATAGAGTGGTGGGATCGACCACAACAGCCTTGTTACATCTCTGCTTTGTAGCTGTGTTAGTAACTTTATATAGGCATTGAGGCAAGGATGTGTGGTCCCTCAGGGCTGTCTTTTCATTATATCCCTATCATGAGAACACCTCCTGCTTGAGATGAAAGCTGATCATTTAACTGATTCATGATGGTTTCCTATGATCCGGCCTTAAGAAAGGTCATCCCTATCAAGCTACCAGTTAGAAGTCTAAAGTTATAGAATGTTAGAGCTGGAATAATCTAGTCCAACCCCATCAGTCTCCACTTGACAGCAGAAGAAAGACAATATTCAGGAGAAATGATTCTAAAGTCACGCAAGTAGTATTTAACCTGAGTGAGAACTAGAATGTAAGACTCTGGGCTTCCTATCTCTCATGTCAGTTTCTTTCCCTTACATGGTACTGGCTTCTTTATTTGCATCACTTAATGAATGTGTGTGTGTGTGTGTGTGTGTGTGAATATTCCCAAGATCTCAGCCTAAAGCCTTCAGTAGGATCACAAAGAATAATGGAATAATAGCTAAGCAAAAGAGGTAAAATGCATTGGCTCCAAACCCTCCCCCATGGAAAAACATTAGAATCCTGGGAATTTCTTGAGACTCAAGAAAGCTCAAACCCCAGGACTTGCAGTGTAAACACTGTGGCTAATTTGTTGAAGTGAGATGCCATTGATGATTCTCTCTGCCTTGAGAGATGACAGAGCTCCTGATGGAACAAAGCAGATTGCCGTAGCAGATTGCTGGGTGCAGGCAGACTGCAAAAAGTGATCAAGAAAAGACAAGACTTTTTACTGAGACAGATAATCTTTCTCAAAGAAGAATCGAGGAAGGGCAGGGAGACAGCTAAAAAGGAATTCCTCCCATAAAGTTTGCCTTTCTGAGGATAACATTTTGACCGCTCTGCCTCTGCCCCAGACATTGGACAACACCTTGGAGTGAGGATCTGCCAAGCTAGTACATCAGTTTGACAAAACAGTTACGAGAAAACTGAATGTGCTTTTTTACTTATTTTATTATCAAAGAAAAATGTCCACAAACCTTTCTGTAGAACAACCTTTCTTACTGACTGGAGTTGTATCCGTTCAGTGTGATTCGATTTGAGGTTGTCCTCTCCCCTGATAGCTCAGTTGGTAAAGAAGCCACCTGCAATGCAGGAGACCCGGTTCAATTCCTGAACGTCGGGACAATCCCTTGGAGAAGGGATAGGCTGCCCAATCTGGTATTCTTGGGCTTCCTTTTTGGCTCAGCTGGTAAAGAATGCGCCTGCAATGTGGGAGATCCCTGGGTCAATGTTTGATCCCTGGGTTGGGAAGATCCCCTGGAGAAGGGAAAGAGTACCCATTCCAGCATGCTGGCTTGGAGAATTCCATGGACTATGTCCATGGGGTTGCAAAGAGTTGGACACTACTGAGTGACTTCACTTTCACTTTCTTCTTTCCATTTGCTTCTAAAGTTCTATTTACAATAGTATTGGGTTGGCCCAAAGTTCCTTTGTGTTTTTCTGTAAGACAAATAAAAAAACTCGAGTGACGTTTTGGCCAGCCCAATAAAATAAATCAATTGCATGGATTTTTAAGAAACTCTTAATTGTTTCCATCCATCAATAGAGTACTTTACTTCTATTACTGCATAATAACATTTCTTCTACTTCTACATAAGGATGGGGAATCTGATGTTAGAACGTTACCTTAGCAACCATCTGCTTGGCTGCCCTCATATTCTAGAGGCAGAACCCTTCAGGAATTACTAGACTTCTTGTGTCTCACGCAGGGAAAGGGCATAATCTGCTAGGACTCAACTTTTTGCTTTTTTCTTGCCAAATCATTCTACCTTCACTAGAATCACACCTTAAATCACATTTCCCTTAGGAAATAGGCCTCGATTTTACTTTATTAGTGTTTTAAGAAAATCCAGGAAATGCCTTCCTGGATTAATGGAAGGTGGATTTTTTTTTTTTTTTCCATTTTAAATTCCATCAAGGAGAGCCACTGTTATAAAGTTCATTATATTTACTTGTGACTATATTAGTCCAATTTCTAAGTGCTAATTCTGGGGAATAAACAACCCCCAAATCTCAGTGGTTTATAAAAGCAACAAATATTAACTTTTTGCTCATGGGTCTATGAATTGGCAGGTGGCTCAGTGTCAGACTTTGGGTTGGATTCAGGTATTCTCTCCTGGTCTCTCATTCTGGGACCAGTGGCTGACTGGACCTTGCTCATTTCCTGGCAGAAGGCAAAAGCCCAAGACAAGCCCTATCATGAAAGCACCATGAAAGCCTCCTCTCAAAATAAATCTGGTCACTTTTCATCAGCCAAAGAAAGTAACATGGCAAAGCCCAAGTCAGAGATGAATGTCCCACCCACTCTACAAAGAGGTACCGCAAAGTTATATGGCAAGTGATATGGAATCAGAATGCTTTTCTAGGGTAGGAGTGGAAAATTGAGACGAGCATTCCAATCTACCACTTAAAATAGAAAGGAAATATTACTTTTGTCTAGAGTCAGAAATTATACCACCGAGTTCTCCAAGATACCTAGAATAAGACAAATCCTTACTTGAAATTTAATTTTCTAAATGCCTTTCCTTTTCCTGTAATATTGGGCACAGAGTAGATTATCTGGATATTCATTAACTATTTGAAAGATTAAAAAAATACTTTGCTCACTAAGGAATTGCATCTTTTGTAACATTGGCTCATTCATTCATTCACCCATTCCAGGATCATTGGCTGAGGGCCACCATGCGCCAGTCACTGCTTATAAGTGTGTAGGAAACATCAGTATACAGGAAAAAAAAAAAAGACTGCTTTGTGGAGCTTATTTTCTAGCAAAGAGAAACAATTCAAAATACAATAAAAATAAGTAAAGCATATAATATGTTAGTATTTTCTTTTTTTGGCTGTGCCATGGACTTCCCTGGTGGTAATGCTGTTAAGAGATGTGTATAAGAGACAGAGTCACTGCTTATAAGTGTGTAGGAAACATCAGTATACAGGAAAAAAAAAAAAGACTGCTTTGTGGAGCTTATTTTCTAGCAAAGAGAAACAATTCAAAATACAATAAAAATAAGTAAAGCATATAATATGTTAGTATTTTCTTTTTTTGGCTGTGCCATGGACTTCCCTGGTGGTTCAGACAGTAAAGTGTCTGTCTACAATGCGGGAGACCTGGGTTCGATCCCTGGGTTGGGAAGATCCCCTGGAGAAGGAAATGGCAATCCACTCCTGTACTATTGCCTGGAAAATCCCATGGACAGAGGAGTTTGGTAGGCTACAGTCCATGGGGTCGCAAAGAGTCGGACACGACTGAGCGACTTCACTAGTCACTATACAGCATGCGGGATCTTAGTTCCCTAACCAGGGATTGAACTCGTGCTCCCTGCATTGAGAACTCAGAGTCTTAACTACTGGACCTCCAGGGAAATCCCTAGTTAGTATTTTATATGTGAGCTATATAATGAGTAGGGGATTTCCCAGTGGTTAAGACTTCCCCTGCTAATGTAGGGGATGCAGGTTCAATGGCTGATGAAGGATATGAGATCCTACATGCCTCACAGCCAAAAAAGCCAAAACATAAAACAGAAGCAATATTGTAGCAAGTTCAATAAGGGCTTTAAAAATGTTCCATATTAA
This sequence comes from Oreotragus oreotragus, assembly GCA_006410675.1. NCBI lineage: Eukaryota > Metazoa > Chordata > Mammalia > Artiodactyla > Bovidae > Oreotragus > Oreotragus oreotragus. The sequence continues at coordinate 98,391 of SJYX01000586.1, read as the reverse complement.
AAAATCTTTAAAAACAATAAAATGAAAAAATAAAGAATAGGCTAAAAGTATCAGAAGAGAACTAAGGGTAGGCGTGTGGACAATCTGTAATTTTTCTATATTCTCTTATCAAAGAGGTGACCTTTGAGACTTGAAGATCAGAGATGGTTTGCTCCATTCTCCATGCATGCATCGAGTTCCACAGTGAGTCCTCAGAGATCACTTCAAGTGTAAGTGTGGGCTTGCGAAAGGGGAGGGAACACTGAGAGTGCAGGATTTGGGGCTAGCCCCTACTCCCAACCAGCAACAACCAGAGCACTTCCAACTATAGGTTTAGATTGAGCCACACAATTTCTTTTGAGGAATATCCTGCCATTTAAAAAAATGCTTTAAAAATACTATCTTTGACTGTAAACTTATCAAGGTCAAAGATGTGGATTAAGATTCTGATTCAGTTCAGTTCAGTTCAGTTCAGTCACTCAGTCGTGTCTGACTCTTTGAGACCCCATGGACTGGAGCATGCCAGACCTCCCTGTCCATCACCAACTCCTGGAGTTTACTCAAACTCACATCCATTGAGTTGGTGATGCCATCCAACCATCTCATCCTCTGTCATCCCCTTTTCCTCTCACCTTCAATCTTTCCAAATTCTCCAAGACAGGGTTCAACAGTATGTGAACCATAAACTTCCAGATATTCAAGCTGGATTTAGAAAAGGCAGAGGAACCAGAGATCAAATTGCCAACAGCAAACTGCCAAAAGCAAGAGGGTTCCAGAAAAACATCTACTTCTGCTTTATTGACTGTGCCAAAACTTTGACTGTGTGGATCACAACAAATTGTGGAAAATTCTTAAAGAGATGGAAATACTAGACCGCTTGACCTGCCTCCTGAGAAATCTGTATGCAGGTCAGGAAAAAACAATTAGAACTGGACATGGAACAACAGACTGGTTCCAAATAGGAAAAGGAGTACGTCAAGGCTGTATATTGTCACCCTGCTTATTTAACTTATATGCAGAGTATATCATGAGAAACACTGGGCTGGATAAAGCACAAGCTGGAATCAAGATTGCCAGGAGAAATTTGAATAACCTCAGATATGCAGATGACACCACCCTTATGGCAGAAAGTGAAGAAGAAGTAAAGAACCTCTTGATGAAAGTGAAAGAGGAGTGAAAAAGTTGGCTTGAAATTCAACATTCAGAAAACTAAGATCATGATATCTGGTCCCATCACTTCATAGCAAATAGATGGGGAAACAATGGAAAAAGTGACAGACTTTATTTTTGGGGCTCGAAAATCACTGCAGATGGTGAATGTAGCCATGAAATTAAAAGACACTTGCTCCTTGAAAGAAAAGTTATGACCAACCTAGACAGCATATGAAAAAGCAGAGACATTACTTTGCCAACAAAGGTCCATGTAGCCAAAACTATGGTTTTTCCAGTAGTCATGTGTCACTGTGAGAGTTGGACTATAAAAAAAGCTGAGCACCGAAGAACTGATGCTTTTGAACTATGGTGTTGGAGCAGACTCTTGAGAGTCCCTTGGACTGCAAGGAGATCCAAGCAGTCTATCCTAAAGGAAATCAGTCCTGAATATTCATTGATGGTGAAGCTGAAACTCCAATACTTTGGCCACCTGATGCAAAGAATTGACTCATTTGAAAAGACCCTAACGCTGGGAAAGACTGAATATATTGATTAAGATTATTAATTAAGTGAATAATGATGGCTCAAGGTTGCAGTAGTCAACAGCTCCAAGGTTTGATCCATGACCTTCTTGTGATATTCCCCTTAGATATTTCACCTAGTCTCAGAGCCTTCAGTACCACTCCTATCCTAACAACTCCCAGCTTTATATCAACCCTAACTCTTCTACAGGACCCCAGACAGTTCCAGTTGGCTGTCTGATGGGCAAACTTACATTTAACACAGTTGAAACAGCTCTTGAGTTCACCTGCAATGCAGGAGATGCAAGAGACACAGGTTTGATTCCCAGGTCAAGAAGATCCCTTGGGAGGAGGGCACAGCAACCCACACCTACAATCCACGGGGTTGCAAAGAGTCAGACATGACTGAGTGACTAAACACTCAAGCTCTCACTCCCAGACCACCCAGCCATTCTCTCTCGTCACCCTTTATAATATTTATCACTCTGTTCAATTATATTGTTAATTTATCCATTTACCTCATGTCTGTTTTCTCATTGCAACAGAGATTTTGTTGTTGTATCACAAGCACCTGGAAAAGTGCCTGACATAAAGTAGATGCTCTGTATTGATCAAATAAAGGACGGCTGGTGTCAATGCCTTTTCAGAGCCTCAATGCTGTTAAGAAGAAACTGGAAGAGGCATCATGGCATGGAGTGTTGTGGAGGTGATGGCGTGGGGATGGAAATCTGTGGCTTCACATCAAAGTGAAAAAGGAAAAGAAATGGGGGTCAGAAAAATAGGTGTTTTTCAACTGTACAATTATGGTCTGGCCCCAGATTTTGTTCTTCCTGACATCTTAGGTCCACTTCAGATATCTGTATCTGCTAGGTTCAACTGTAGGCTACTGAAACCCACACTGGAACACTTAAGAAAAAAAAAGAAGGAAAAGAAAGGTTACAGAATGAGCCCAGAAGTGAAAATAAAAGAAGGGTTAGTCACTCAGTCATGTCTGACTTTTTTGCCGACTCCTTGGACTGTGGCCCCCAGGGTCCTCTCTCCATGGAATTCTTCAGACAAGAATACTGGAGTGGATAGCCATTCCCTTCTGCAGGGGTCTTCTCCACCCAGGGATCGAACCTTGGTCTCCTGCATTGCAGGCAGATATTTTACCATCTGNTTTTTTTGCGACTCCTTGGACTGTGGCCCCCAGGGTCCTCTCTCCATGGAATTCTTCAGACAAGAATACTGGAGTGGATAGCCATTCCCTTCTGCAGGGGTCTTCTCCACCCAGGGATCGAACCTTGGTCTCCTGCATTGCAGGCAGATATTTTACCATCTGAGCCACCAGGGAAGCCCCGAAAATAAAAGAACTAGATCTTATACACAAAACAGAGACAGACCTACAGACATGAAAACAAACGTGGTTACCAAAGGGGAGAGGGGGGAAGGGACAAATTAGGAGTTTGGGATTAATAGATACACACTATTAAATATAAAGTAGGTAGAAAAAAAGGACCTACTATATAACACAGGGAACTATATTCTCTATCTTGTAAAAACCTAAATCGGAAAATAATCAGAAAAAGAATATAAGTATATAACTGAATCACTTTGCTGTACACCTGAAACATTGTAAATCAACTATACTTCAATTTTTTAAAAAAGAACTAGGTGTTACTGGAACAGCTTCGAGGATCTGGGGCCAGGAATACAGGGACCTTTCTTCAGGCCTCTGAGGCTGAGATAAAAGAATGTACAATTTTCATTTGTTGACAGTTTATTCAAATTTTAGTTTCTGGGATAAGAATGTCTGATGCATTCTTATTCCTGGATCCTGGCATGGAGTGAGCCCCCACCATCCTAAACCCAGTGTTATCAGAATCACAGGTAATGGATGCTGGACAAGCTAATACAACAGCTGTCCACTCCATTCCATGAAAATATCATAGGGTGAGGTGTTTCATTTTAGAGGGTTATAATCTACTTTGCAAGGAAATAAAGCTACAGGTCACTTATCTCAATGAAGGAAATCTATTATTGCAGGGAAAATAAGGCATCCTTCCTGTCAACTCTAAAAAGTTAAAGGAGATTTAGTTCTAGACCTGTGTTTTCTCTCCTGAGGCCCCTTTTAAGATCCGTGTCCCTCATCTTCTGCAAACTGTCAGCTGGAACAGGGCATGGCTGATTCCTGACCACAGGATTTCCCCTCTTCTCACCCTGTCCAGATTTCACAGCAAATTGGGCAACAAACTTAAGTGTTAAATAAAATAACTCTAACCACAAGCCTTAGGTAATTCACAATCAATTCCTCCAGTGTATATAAGTATTTGTGTGTGTGTGTGCCTGTGTGTGTGTGCATACACGTGTTAGATGAAAGTAACAGGTGAGGGGAAAAGGGTAGAAAAGAGGAAGAAAAAGAAAACTCAGGAATAAAGGCGCAACAGTGGAAAACAAAGAGCATATCCCTGTGGCAAAAACATACTCTTTCCCTACAAGCTAATTGATTTTAGGGCAATTTGCCTACTTGGCACTAAAAATTTTTGAAGACTGATCACCTAAATGAAGATTCATGTTTATGCCAATAGAGAGATCATATAATTTATGTGCCTGTTTGTTTCTTCTACAAACCTTTGTGGTGCCTGTGTTTGCACTCATCACACACTGAGTGATTCCAAGGTGTTACCTGACGTCGTGGAGCTAACAGTGAGGGTCATGGTGGCCATGAGGCAGGTGGAAATAACAGAGGCCCAGGAGAGTGTTCTTTGTCAGCAGGGTAGTTGAGGCTGCCCTGAACTCCTGTCAAAGAAAAAGTACACAGGGGCTTCTAGAGGAAACTGAGTTTCAAGGAGAGAGAAATGAAGACTCGCCAGTGGAGATATGAGAAGGCACTCAGAAAATGAAGGGATCTGAACCAAAAGGAAGAAGATCTTCATGAGAGCTACTGAGAACAGGTAAGCGGAATGGAGAGCAGCTCAACTCAGAGCCAAGTGGGAGACAGGGCTGCAGAAATAAAGGAGCTCTTTCTATAAGAATCTGGAGCTAGGTGGGAAGGATCAAGATGAAGGCCAGGTTTTGTGGGGCTGAAGCAACATTCAATTTCCAGGAGTCTCCTTAGAAGAACATAAAATTGTAAATAGCAACTTGGGTTTGAAAGTGCGCACTTATTTAGAAAGAGGAATCATAATGCATTATGTCAGTCCCTCTACTGTGCCCGACTCTGGATCCCTGGGACTGTAGCTCACCAGGCTCCTCTGTCCATGGATTCTCCAGGCAAGGATACTGGAGTGGGTTGCCATTCCTCTTTCCATAAGGCATTACACATTTTTAAAAGCAAATACCTCAGACTTTGTGAAACCAGAAAAATATAAGAATTGTACTCTTGGATACACATCTATATGGGTTTTCTTAATTATTACTTTTTAGCTATATTTTCTTTTAGGTTACTCATTTATTCCTATGGAAATGACTTTGTAGCATAATTCTTTACAGAGTGAATAGAAAAATTATTCAGTCGTTAGTCTGTCAAATGATTAATTGTTTAAATTTTGGTATTTTTGATTAGACATTGACCTAGTCAATCTCTGGCTTACTATCTTAAATAACTGAAGATGGGAAGAAGTTTTCACAGGCTAACTTCTGGTTCTGTATATTTCCAGCCTTATTTCTCCTCTCCAATCCCCAGGACATGGTGCAGGACATATCACTGTGATAGGGCTTCTGGTCATGCCCCTTTGTGTTAGCACAGCAATATTTCCAGGAATATTCCTGGAAGCCATTCTAACACTGAGAAAGCCAGAAATTGCTTAACTCCATGCAGAAAGTGCCTGTAAACCACAAAACACACCCCACCACGTCCAAATTAAACTCAACTTTCCCTCAGCTGAAAGCCAAAAATGCCCATGGCCACTCGATGCCACAGAACCCAAGGAGAGGCATGACAGAGCGGGAGGTGAAACAGAAAGAGAACGGGCTCACAGACTGTCACCAACTATTGTTCCTTCACAAATTTTATCATCCACATGACTGTGTGACTACATTGTACAGGGCCCTCTCCGGGCCTTGAAATATAACGGCAAATGAAGGACTTTGAAATTTGCCAGACACTGGAGTGGGTATTCAAGAAACCTCTGAACAACGCCTCCATATGCAAAACAAACAAAGAACAAGAAAACTTAGGAAAAAAGGAACTATAATCCAAAGTGTTAAGACCTACCAAACAAGCCTGCTACCTGGAGAGGAAGAGAAATAAGTGACGCTTTAGAAAGGTTCGTAGGGTTTTAGCCTGTGTGAAGACTAGATGGAGGGTCTGCACTTGTAAGCTAACTCAACGGTATATAACTATAGTATGTTTCTAGGCAGCCCTGTATGGGTTATCTACACTGCATAACAAATTACCCAAAACATAGAGACTTGAGACAAGAAGAAGCATGAATAATCACACACAGTTTCTGAGGTTTGGGTTTGGGGAGTGTTTAGCTGAGAGGTTCTGGCTTGGCGGCTCCTATGAAGTTGTAGTCATACCGTTGGCTGGAACGGGTCACATGCAGGTTTCATTGAGGCTGGAGGATCATGCCTGGCAATTTAGTGCTGGTTGTTGAGACGAGGCATCAGTTCTGACCACATGCATCTCTCCACAGGGCTTCTTGAGTGTCCTTCTGACATGGTAGCTGGCTTCCTCCAGAATGAGAGAGCCAAGAACGGGAAAGCCTCAATATCTTTCATGAATTAGTCTTGGTATCACTCTCTGACTTTTCTAAAAATCTTATTGGCAGTGTACATATATCAATCTCAGGCTCCCAACTCATCCCATGTCTACACATCTGTTCTCTACATCTGCATCTCTGTTCCTGCCCAGCAAATAGGTTCATCTGTACCATTTTTTCCTAGATTCCACATACATGTGTTAATATATGATATTTGTTCTCTTTCTGACTTACTTCGCTATGTATAACAGATTCTAGGTCCGTCCATGTCTCTACAAATGACCCAATTTCGATCCTCTTCATGGTTGAATAATATTCCACTGTACACATGTATCACATCTTCTTTATCCATTCATCTGTAACAGACAGCTAGTGACAAACTGCTGTATAGCACAGGGAGCTCAGCTTGATGCTCTCTGGTGACCTAGAAGGATGGAATTGGGGGATGAGGTGAGAGGGAGGTCTACGACGGAGGGGTATATGTATACATATCGCTGATTCACTTCATTGTACCGCAGAAACTAACATAACACTAAAAAGCAACTATACCCCAATTTTAAAAAAATGAAATGAAAAAAAAAAAAACCTACTGGTTACATTGGTCAGTTCTCTTCACTGTTGGAAGGGATTGCACAGGGTGTGAATACCAGGAAATGGGGCTTGAGAGAACCCTCTTGGAGCCTGGCTTCCCCTGACTCTTCATGCTCTAATGTAGGTCAATTTTGTGCAGCTTCAGACCACAATTTGTAAATACTGTCTTGGTAAGAGCTGGAAAAGGCCCAGGATCCCAGGAATTTATAAGCATATGTATGTTTGTGTGTGTATGCATAGGGGGTGGTGGAAGGAGTCTTCAGAAGTTGTCACTGGCGGCATTCAGACTCATAAACTGCAAAGAAATAGGGTGACTTGGTTTTAGAGATGAGTCCCTTGGACAGAGAAAAAGAAAATGAATCCCTTAAAGCCACAAGCACAAGCTGGAATCAAGATTGCCAGGAGAAGTATCAATAACCTCAGATATGCAGATGATATCACACTTACAACAGAAAGCGAAGAAGGACTAAAGAACCTCTTGATGAAAGTGAAAGAGGAGAGTGAAAAAGTTGACTTAAAACTGAAAATTCAGAAGACAAAAATCATGGCATCTGGTCCCATCACTTCATAGCAAATAGATGAGGAAACAATGGAAACAGTGACAAACTTTATTTTGGGGGGCTCCAAAATCACTGCAGACAGTGACTGCAGCCGTGAAATTAAAAGACCTTTGCTCCTTGAAAGAAAAGTTATGACCAACCTAGATAGCATATTCAAAAGCAGAGACACTACTTTGCCAACAAAGGTCCATCGAGTCAAAGCTGTGGTTTTTCCAGCAGTCAGGTATGGATGTGAGAGTTGGACAATAAAGGAAGCTGAGCACCAAAGAATTAATGCTTTTGAACTGTGGTGTTGGAGAAGACTCTTGAGAGTCCCTTGGACTGCAAGGAGATCCAACCAGTCCATCCTAAAAAAAATGAGTCCTGAATATTCATTGATGGTGAAGCTGAAACTCCAATACTTTGGCCACCTGATGCAAAGAACTGACTCATTGGAAAAGACCCTAATGCTGGCAAAGATTGAAGGCAGGAGGAGAAAGGGACAACAGAAGATGAGATGGTTGGATGGCATCACTGACTTGATGGACATGGGTTTGAGTGACCTCCGGGAGTTGGTGATGGGCAGAGAGGCCTGACGTGCTGCAGTCCTTGGGGTTGCAAAGAGTCAGACACGACTGAGCAACTGAACTGAACTGAAGGCCACAAGGCCAGTCAGATTCAGAGATGGGATTAAAACCAGGTTTCCTGACTAATTCTAATCACAGTGAAAATAATTTAAATACTGGGGTATTTTTCTCTCTATCAGGTACTCATCTAAGTTTTCTATGTACTGGGGCTTCCCCGGTGGCTCAGAGGATAAAGAATCTGCCTGCAGTGCAGAAGACCTGGGTTTGATCCCTGGGTTGGGAAGACTTACATTTTTGAAGCAAAACTTCGGAGTGTGAGCCTCACCCAGCCAAGGTCTTCCCAGGCTGAATACTCAGATACGTAACAGTCAACACTGATAAAGCACTGACTATGCACTGGCCATTGTCCTAAGCGTTCTAACGATGCTGACTCACTTTCATCTTTATAAGCATCTCCTGAAGCAAGGGTACTATTATTATCTTCTTTCCAATGTAGTTGCTCTGCCCAGCTAAGTGAGTGGTCATTCTAGGATTGGAACACAGAAAGTCTGGCTCCAGAGTTCATCCTCTTGAGCAATGTGCTACATCTTTGTCCTTCTCTTTTTTCAGATTGTCCTTGTGTTGGTGGTATTGTCAGTGGAGACTAAGATTTGGTCTTTATGTCTGTCAATGTGCAAAGAAGAATTCTTCTTTTAAAAAATATTTATTTGGCTGTTCCAGGTCATAGCTGAAGCTCTCAGGATCTTTACTTGCAGCATGACAGCTCCACAGATGTGGCATATAAACTCTCAGTTGTGGAACTGGAGATCTAGCTCCCTGCCCAAGGATCGAACCCAGGTGTCTTGTGTTAGGAGTGCAGAGTCTTAGCCACTGGACTACTGGGAAGTCCCATCATGGATAAGAATTCTTGAGCATTGGCTATGGTCAGGCACTGTGCTGAGCACTCAGTATAAACTGATTTAAGACAATAGCCACGGTTCCTGTCTTCCCTGAGTCTGCGCTCTAGTGAGAGCAATTGACTTTAAACAAAGTCATAAACATATGTAAGTCAGTAAATAAGGATTCAGCTGTAAGTTGTGCTCAGTGTTACAGAAGACACAAACACGGTGCTCTAATAGAAAAACCAAGAGGAACTCCTTAGATATGTGGTCAGGGAAGTTCATTCTGGAACGGTTCCTGTCTTCCCTGAGTTTGCACTCTAGTGAGAGCAATTGACTTTAAACAAAGTCATAAACATATGTAAGTCAATAAATAAGGATTCAGCTGTAAGTTGTGCTCAGTGTTACAGAAGACACAAACACGGTGCTCTAATAGACAAACCAAGAGGAACTCCTTAGACATGTGGTCAGGGAAGTTCATTCTGACTTTGAACCTGATATCTGGATGATATAAATTCTAAAGCTGAGATAACGGGAGAGGCACTCTAGGTAAACATGGAAGGTATAAAACATTCTTTAACCTGGACCCCTTCTATAATTCCTATTCAAACTGAGTATTAAAAGAATTAATGAGATAGAAACTCAGAAAGACAAGGAGAATGGGTGAAGAGAGATATCATTATGGTTGCAAAGAATGATCACAGTTTCAGAAGATGAAAAGTTGAAGGGAAAGTTAGCAAAACTAAGAAAGCAAAATACCAAATTCTTACAGAGGGGACACTGTTATTAAAAGAGCCTAGTCACAGAAACGAACTCCCCAGAAAAGTCTCGGGAATTGGAGGCACATGATATGTGGCATAAAGGGGTGAAAGCATTGGTGAGAAATCAGAAGAATGGTTTGAAACTCAGAATAAAGCACACACAGACCCCCAGATTCTCTGCTCTGTTCCACTTATCCAGGGCAACTGTCCTTCCCTCATCCTGGAGGATGCCAGAGGATTTTTATTTTATAGAAAGTCTGAGTGGCTTCATACCCAGGATTCCAGGCCCAGAGGAAGCAGGGTGAAGATGCGTGGAAACAAGGTTTTAAGCACAAATCAACATATTGGAACATGATTTCTATCCTTCCCAGCCTCCTAACTCTTTGGGTTTGGGTTATAACCTTATAATATCATTTGACTATTTTTAATTTATACATTTCTTTTTTCCATAAGAATTGTACACACACACACATACTTTTTTTTTTTTTTTTTTAACAAGAGAGGGAAGGGATTCCTAGGGCTTCCCTGGTGCTTAGTGGTAAAGAATCTGCCTGCCAATGTAGGAGACATGGGTTTAATCCCTGGGTTTGGAGGATCCCCTGGAGAAGGAAATGGCAACCCACTCCAGTATTCTTGCCTGGGAAATCCCATGGGCAGAGGAGCCCTGGTGGGCTACAGTCCATGGAGCTGCAAGAGTTGGACACGACTTCGCGACTAAATGACAAGGACAGGCATTCCTGACAGAGGGATCAGTGTGTGTGAAGGCTTTGGTTGATGCATGAAGGACCGAGAGGAAATGCTCTGGGAGATGGGATTAAAAAAAGAGCAGGGCCAGATGCTGTGGGACCTTGCACACCAACAAAAGGAGTTGGGTTTTCTTTGAAATGCAGCCACGAAAGGGTATTCAGCCATGGGTAACATGATCTTATTGAGTGAGGTTTAAAGAGTTACTCTGGTTGTATAAAGAATAGATTGTCACATATTAAGCTGGGCCTTCTCATGAAAAATTATGTATCCTAGGACTTTAGAGCGGAAAGGACCCTCAAGATCATTTAGTCCAACCCTTCCTTTTAAAAGATAAGCAAACTAAGACACAGAAAATTTATGATTTGCCCAAGGTCATCTAGCTAATAACTATGTGAGGCTTTTAAACCAGGAGTTGGAGGGTGACAGATTATACTTTTAAGAAATCGTTCTACTCTATGTTTCCTTTGGCCAGAAGTGATGTCTCCTTTTTCTGAACTTTCATCTCACCTTATTTTTCTCTCCTACGGTACTTACTCACTTATTACCTTGATCATAGTTCTTTGTGTCACGTCTTCTCTTATCTCCTTTATGAGGCTGTAAAATGCAGGATCAGGAGGTATGGTCTGTACCTAATATGTCTCCATAGCGCTTTGCTGTGGTAGGTGTTCAATCAACATTTGCTGAATGGATGGATGGATGGATGAGTGAATGAATTCTCCATATGACATAAATAAAACAGAGTATCTACTGACTGGATATGGACATGTAGACTTTACTCACTCTGATTTACCATTCTAGGTCACCTCCTGGCCATGTTTTCATTCATTTTCTTTAATAAGAACATATTGGAAAGTGATCATTTTCTATCAGATGAAATGAGGTGGCCTAGAAAAATGTCATATTTCTAAGTCAGGCAATACTTTCTCCCGAGATTATCAGCAGGGAGAGCCTCTCCACACTCACCCTGTTGGCTAGGCTTATGCATTCTTTCTCAACACAAGGTCCTTGGGGAGGTTGTTTCTTACTGAATCTTTTCTTTTTCTCCAAAAGATAGCTGAGACTGCCCATAAGAAAGTAATCAAGTGTCCAGGGTGAAACAGTGATATCACAGAAAGGAAATATGTTTTGGTTAAGGTAATAAAAAAAAATGCTGGGGTGCACCTATGCCCTCTCCAGCAGAGAAATATACAAACACATCAATGAAAACTAACACTGCCAATAGTGGAGAAAACCCTGAAGAGAGATCTGGAAGCCCTGGATAATGTCCCTGCCTTCAATTTTGACTTGCTGAGTGGCTCTGGTAATTCATGGGATCTCTCTGTGTCTCTCCCTCTTGGTATCCTCATCCGTGAAAAAGAGATGAAAATATTTGCAACAACTGGTCATAGGCCCAGTTTCTGCCACAAGTAAATATCTGTCAATAAAATCAGTCAGACTGGTTTTTTTTTTTTTGAGAGGTAACTGTTACATTTTTGGATTCACTGATTTGGCATCCTGCATACACAGGCTCAGGCACATGTTGAGAAGTTTTGCCGGAGATGAAGTTATACATTGTATGTTGGCTTCCCAAATGAAGAAATGAGCTCCAGGGCATGGGACTTTTGATGATCTAAGACCTCCACTAAGGCAACAGGCATTCTGAAGACAAACATGACTCATGGTGCATGGGATCTCAATCAACAGTTCACAAACTTCGGTTTGAGGGTTGGGAAGTTCTGGAAAAGATTCTCGGGTAAAGCTTAACTCAGAAGAGTACAGACTGTTTCCTTTGCAAAATGACACACGTCCGTGTTGTGAAACAGTGGAAACTGGAAAAGAGTGCCTGTGTCACGCCTCATGGAATCACCCTGTTGCCCAGCCACAGACATCTCTTGCTTTCTCCTCTGGTGCCTAGCCTTACAATGAAGCCACTGTGCTTAGACTATCTCAGCTGCTTCACCACATCACTTATCTATTGCTATGGAATAAGACATCCTAACAGTTGTGGTTTAGGGTCACAACACTTTATTGTTTGCTCGTGATTCTGTCATTTGAGTGGGGCTCAGCAGGGTGACTCTTCTGCTGGTCTGACCTGGGCTCATGCATGCAGGTGCTATCATCTGGAGTCTCAAACTGAGCTGGAACATCCAGAATGACATCATTTACATGCACGGACCTCAGCTGGGATAGCTGGAACAGTTGGGAGCTGGCTGGGCATTTCTCTCTCTCTCTCTCTCTCTCCAAGTTTCTCCAAGCAGAATAGATGAATTTCATGGCATAGTGACCCATGGCCCCCCAAAGCACAAAAGCAGAAGCTTCCAGGCCCTCTTAAGGCTCATGCCTAGAATAGTCACAGTGCCAGCTCTGCGATGCTCCACTGGTTAAAGCATATCACATTCCAGCCCAGACTTAAGAAGAGAAGAAACAGATTCTTCATCTTCACATAAGGAGCAGCAAAGAAACTCTGGCTGTCTTTAACCCACCGCAAACCACAATTATGTAGTCAGGTCTCGTGGGATAAAGAAGTATCTTTTACCTGCTCCTTGGCTGCCCCAGCTACAGACACCTCCTGTTTCCGTTTGAATGTCCCACTGTTACATGAAGCCTCCACCTGAGCTCTGTCTGTTGCTTCCAGTTCTCTGCCGCCACCAGCCAACTTCTCTCCTTGCTCTTCTTTCTACCTTATAGTTTCTTATTTTTCTTAAGCCCTGCTGCTCCATGATATTCCCATTTGTGGCTTCTGCTGCTACAAATGCTAGTAATGTGAAGAACAGAGCTACACTGAGACTGCTGTCCTTAGGAGTCCTGCTTGCAAGGGTGACCATTAGCTGGCATCTGGGAACTTGGATTAGTCAGGTTTCTCCAGAGAAACACAACCAAAAAAGTATGTGTGTCTAATAGAGAGAAAGAGATTTATTATAAGGACAGGGGCTCATGGAGACTGGCAAGTCTAGTCTGCAATGTGTGACAGCAGGCTGGTGATCCAGGAGAGATGATCTGAAATCCAAAGGCAGTCTGCTTGAAGATTCCCTTCTGCTGGGGAGACCAGTCTTTCTGTCCTATGTAGGCCTTCAACTGATTGGATGAGGCCCGCCCATATTATGGAAGAAAATCTGCTCACTCAGAATTCACACATTAAAATGTTAACCTAATTCTAAAGCACCCTCCAAGTTGACATCAAGTCAATCATCACAGGAGGGTTCCAGAACTGATGAGAGTGACTCTCTGTATCTAAATTGTATGAGCAATGCAGTTCATGCTGAACAGCTGCTTTCACTATTCCCATGAAGAATAAGGACAGGTACTCACAGTTTGATATTTATTTATGTGCTCAGCAGAGAATGTGATCAGCCACCAGTAAAAGCCCTGGGCACTGAGTCTCTAAAGAGCAACCCTGTTAGACAAGTCTCATGGGTTGTCAAAACTCATCACCAAGGAAGACCTAAATAGACATTTCTCCAGAGAAGACATATAGATGGCCAAGAAACACATGAAGAGATGCTCAACACTGCTAATAATTAGAGAAATGCAAATCAAAACTATTGTGAGGTATCGACTCACACCAATCAGAATTGCCATCATCAAAAAAATCTATAAACAACAAACACTGGAGAGGGTGTGGAGAAAAGGGAACCCTCCTGTACTATTGCTGGGAATATAAATTAGTATAAACCACTATGAAGAACAGTATGGAAGTTCTTTTAAAAAACTAAAAATAGAGCTACCATATGACTCGGCGATGCCACTCATAGGCATAGATTAGGAGGAAACCAGAATTCAAAAGGATGCATGCACCGTGATATCCAATGCAGGACTATTTACAATAGCCAGGACATGGAAGCAACCTAAATGTCCATCAACAGAGGAAGGGATAAAGAGTATGAGGCACATATATACAACAGAATATTACTCAGCTGTAAAAAGGAAGCAAACAGTGCCATTTGCAGAGTCATGGATGGACCTGGAGATTGTCATACAGAGTGAAGCAAGTCAGAAAGAGAAAAACAAATACCGTACACTTATATGTGGAATCTAGAAAACTGTTACAGGTGAACTTATTTGCAAAGCAGAAACAGAGTCACAGATGTAGAGAACAAACTTAAGGTTACCAAGGGGGGGTGAATGGGGAGATTGGAGTTGACATATATGCACCACCACGTATAAATAGATAGCTAATGAGAACCTATATAGCAAAACAAAAACAAAACTCATTGCCAGAGGCATGCAGCACATCCTGTGTGACTCCCCTGGGTGAGGACTCTCTGAAGTTTGTGCCTGATTTCCTCCAGAGTTTGTCCTGTATATGTTTTCCCTTTGCTGATTTTGTTTTGTACCGTTTTGCTATAATAAATCTTAGTTACGACTATGACTTTTAAGCTGAATCCCCTGAGTTTTCCTAGAGTCACTGAGCCTGAGAGAGGTCTTGAGGGCTGCAGCACAAGTATGAAATGGAAAATTATGCATTTGCACAGGTCTATCTCTAACTGTTAATACCCTGGAAACCGAGGTGGAAAGAATTTTATATAGGTCTTATGTGAGTAAGCAGCACTATGCTCCATACTCTGATGTCTTCAAAGGAGATATTAGGAACCATGACTTCCAGAGGAGTTGGGGAGGGGATTGTGGATATTCGAGTAAGAAGGAAAAAGAGCAAGGGAGGCAGGGAAACCCAGTGTTGCAGAGCTCAGACTCCAGAGACGAGGCAGCTTTAGACACGGACAAAATTCAGGCAGCCTAAATTTTGCCTTCACTGGTGACTAGAGTTGTTACTCAACATAAGCTTTGATTTCCACAACTGGAAGGTGCATAATAAAATAATGGCTAATATTTACTAAGTGCTTACCACATCTTAGGCAATTCATGTGTTAACTCACTGAACCTTCACAATGATCCTGAGGAAGTCGTATTTTAATCTTTCTTTTACAAATTCAGAAACTTAAGCCCAGAAAGAGATCTTGCCATTCTCACCATACAGGGTACTGAGACGCTTAAATGAGGTAATATATGTAATGTCCTTGGGTGGGGTCTGGAGCATCAGGAGCATTCATGAGATATGAACTGTTATCTTTTAAAATATGATTAAAAAGGAGAGGAAAGGAAGACGGTGGGAACAAGGGCCCCTGAAGAAGCAAAGCACAGGAATGCCCCGCAGCAGAGCCCATTTTCTGAGCAATGGGCTGGGAGCCCTGATTGAACAGGCTCAAACCTCTACATAGAAAGGAAGAGTGCTGGATTAAAGAGTAGAGGAAATGTGACCTGGGGACAGAGTTTAGAGTCTTGACCATCAATTTGGCACTTACTATCTAAAGCTGTGGATCTCAAATTGACAAATGACAGGGTCCCTAGAAACCACCAACACAGCTAAACAACAACCACAACTAGAAACCATGGTATTTTTAGGCAATATGAACTAACTGGGCTTCCCAGGTGGTGCTAGTGGTAAAGAACCTGCCTGCCAGTGCAGGAGATGTAAGAGATGTGGATTTGATCCCTGGGTCAGGAAGATCCCCTGGAAAAGAAAATGGCAACCCACTCCAGTATTCTTGCCTGGAGAAATCCATGGACAGAGGAGCCTGGTAGGCTACGGTCCACAGGGTCACAAAGAGTTGGACATGACTAAAGTGGCTTAGCACACGCATGAAGTAACTATGTATTAGCCATTAATCAGGACAAAAGTTTTTTTAAAAAAAAGAGGGGTCTTCCCTGGTGGTCCAGTGGTTAAGACTCTGCATGGGCCCTGGGTTTGATTCCTGGTTGGGGAACTAAGATCTCAAATGCCATGTGGTGTGGCCAAAAAAAAAAAAGTTTAAGAAAAAAATTTCAGATATTTAAAATATTAAATTTTAGATACTTATTTAAGAAATAAAGATTTCCTTTTCTATAAATGAGTCAAACACCATTATTATTTGAATTTTAGTAGCTTTAGAACTACTGCATTAGATGATGGAAAAAGTAAGCGGTTGAAGAGATATATCTGGTTTGGGCATAGAATTCAGACTGAAATTGAGGAAAGGGAATGATTAGGAAACTGTAGTATTAATTTGAACATAAAGAAATGCAGGTCTGACTTGGGTGCATTCAAGGGAAACGAAAGGAAATAGCTGAGTACAAGATCAATGACAAAGGAAGTCCAGACAGTATTTTTGATCCATAAAGACCTGAGTTTAAATCTTCGCTCATTATCAGCTTCTGACTCCTCTGAAGCTTAGGTTCCTTATTGGTCAAACGGAACTGGTAACAACTACAGTTGATAATAAAATACAATGGTATTTGTTGCTGCTATGAAGACTGAGTCAAAGGAGAGAGTGAATGGATATTGCCATTTGATGTGGAAGCTGCTTTTTTTAAAAAAGTAAGTGCCTTTTTTTTTTTTTTTTTTTAAATTTATTTGGCTGCTCCAGGTCTTAGTTGTGACATGTGGGATCTTTGTTGTCACGTGCAGGTTCTTAGTAGCAGCATGCCAGGTCTACGGGTGGGACCTGGGGCAGGAGTGGAACCTGGGATGGAACCTGGGCCCCCAGGGATGGAACCCAGGCCCCCTGGCATTGAAGAGCATGAAGTCTTAATCGCTGAACCACCAGGGAAGTCCTTGGAAGCTGTTCTCATTACAAATAATATCTCAATATGTGAGAATGAGGAGGTGTGAGGAGCTGGAGATGATTCCAAANCGGGTGGGACCTGGGGCAGGAGTGGAACCTGGGATGGAACCTGGGCCCCCAGGGATGGAACCCAGGCCCCCTGGCATTGAAGAGCATGAAGTCTTAATCGCTGAACCACCAGGGAAGTCCTTGGAAGCTGTTCTCATTACAAATAATATCTCAATATGTGAGAATGAGGAGGTGTGAGGAGCTGGAGATGATTCCAAAGAGTTGACCCAGGTGCCTGCCAAAGCAAAAGGCTCCAGGAAAGAAAATAGGGAACATGGAAGATTAATCCAGTCCTGATGGAAGACGCACCAAATGAGGACAAATATTCTAAGTTTGCTATGCTGAAAAGAGACCTTATCATGATTATGGAAAGTTCAAATTATAATCTCAGAAAGAATGATACATGTAGGACCTTTTCCTATTTGTAGCATCTTGAAAGGGCTTAAGCATCCTGTAAATTTAAACTATAATGTAGAATTTCAAAGAAATACAGATTTAGGAGAAAAAAAGTTAAGAAAGTTCCTAGAGCCCAGAATAAACTGTACAGAATTTGTGATACAAAAACTACAACTGGATTTTTAGAAATTAAACTGTGATTATTTAGGCTTACAGTGTTTATATAAATTGAAATTACTGTGCACAGTGGAAATAAGCTCTATTGTGTGATTTTCTGTGAATGGTCAGCTGACACATGGCTGAATTGAGAGCATCCCTGGGAATCACGTAGTCTTGGCTTTGAACAAAGCCCTGTGTGCAAATTTGGATAGATTTCTTAACCTCTCTGAGCCTCAATTTCCTAATATGTAAAAAGAGATGGAAATAAGACCTCTTTCACAAGCTTCCTGTGAGAATCACATGAGATTACATTTGACATTCACACAGTGGGTCATCAGTAGACATAAGTTCCCCATCTCTTAGAAAACAAATGTTTTCTAAGGCCTCACTATAATGGTATGGAAGTATCAGCTGCAGAATATTTGAGAAGTTTTAGAACCATATTCATAATCTGACTTTTGCCTTAATCGGTGGAAGATGATGCACAAAGAAATATCCTAGTTAAGTCTGGACTGGGGTATTAGGTTCAGAATAAAACTATTAAGGAAAAACACATCACACTACTAGTAAAGCACACACCAGGCTGTACCTATGAAGTCCTTATTTTAAATCTTGAGTCTTTGGTTTTTTGTTTGTTTAGTCATTCAGTTGTGTCCAACTCTGAGTTGGACAACCCCATGGACTGTAGCCTACCAGTCTCCCTTGTCCATGGGATCTCCCAAGCAAGAATACTGAGTGAGTTATTTCCTTCTCTAGGGGATCTTCCTGACCCAGTGATTGAACCCATGTCTCCTGAGCTGGTGGTGGCGGTTTAGTCACTAAGTTGTGTCCGACTCCTGGAAGTCCATGGACTGTACCCTGCCAGGCTCCTCTGTCCATGGGATTCTCCAGGCAAGAACACTGGAGCGGGCTGCCATTTCCTTCTCCAAGGGATCTTCCTGACCCAGGAATTGAACCCGGGTCTCCTGCATGGCAGAGAGATGCTTTACTGACTCAGCTACGTGGCTTCTTTACCTCTGAGCCACCAGGGAAGCCGCTTGATTCTTTATATGCCCCTTTTTCAATATCCATTATGTTCAAATATTCCAATGAAGAGACTTTATGTCACTTAAAATATGAAGTTGGAAACTCATGGATTTGGTTGATATCTCATTAGAAAATGCCTAGCTTGTCTAGGGAAACATAATGAAGATATCACTGATCTATTGGAAATCAAGTCACTTACTCTTTTGAGTTGTTTTTGTTCAGTCGCTCTGTCGTGTGTGACTCTTTGCGACTCTTTTGAGAACTGGTCTCAGAAGTGGAAATTGAGGATGGTCTTGTTGATCTTGCAGATCCTATTAGATCCTCCATATTCCATGAGCACTACAGTAGAGCTTATAACTTACACCTGGTTCTACACCTTGGTGTACTGTGTAATATGTGTCTTTCCCCCATGAATCATAAATTCTCTGAAGGAAGGAAACTTATCTGTCCATCTCATTGCTATTTTCCTAGAATCTAATGCAATACCTAGCACCTCAAAGACACACAGTAAATGTAGAAGAATGAAGGAAGGGAGGGATCTGATACAGTACTTAGCAATGAAGTCAGCACTTAAAAAAAAAAGTCCTTGTTTAATGGATAGAGTAAGTCACATTTCCTGTTTTCCTCTTAGTCATGTACTCTGTAGGATTTTAAAAAAATATTTTTAAGGCCTCAAACCCTCAAGACAAATGCTAAATACAATGAAAACTATGTTAATGTTATCATACTAGCCAAAATTTTCATTGAGTGCTTGCTATAGACTAAGTAAGCACTTTATATGCATTTATTCATTTGTCTATCATAATAACATGAGAGAATTTCCATTTGACAGATGGAGAAACTGAAGCTCAGTATGGTTTTACAAGGTAGTTCATAGGGCAAGCAGGATTCCAGTCCAAGCCCCACCTGACTCTTCACTGTGCTGAACACTTTGCGAAGGGCTCAGTAGTACCTTGTAGTGGTTTCCATGTCTCCACTCCCAGGAGGAGTACCAGAGTGGCAGGGTCCCCTGCGGGCAGGAGGAGGCCACCTGTGCTTGAGCACCTGGACACAGGCCTCCTGGGTCACACAGGTGTTCTTCCGGGAGTCTGGTCTCCAACAGTTTAGAACCATAGAGGTTGATGGTAGAAGTGAATGTACAGGAGGAGCAAGGCAAGTTGATCTTGAGATACGACCAAAACAAATCCAGAAAAACAGAGAGCCTGGATCCCAAGGATGAGGGAGATGGTGGGAACGCATGCATTGCTGTAAAAAGGGCACATGGGGGCTTGTTGCTGGGATCTCAGAAAGCTAACGGAAGCCATCTTGGGTCAGAAGTTGACTGAGAAAACACAGGAAAGGGCCTTCCACACAAGGCATGACTCTTTCTTCACCCTCAGTCCCATCACTGTACCTATATACCCTTTCCCTCCTTCCTTTTTCTCTCTTTCCCTTCCCCAGTCATGCCTATGTACCCATGCGCATACACACACACAGACACACACGTACACACTTCTGCAGCTAAAGGGTTCTTACATACCCCAGGTTGCTGGTCGCTGCTCTTCATTCAAACATCTTTGGAAAACAAGGTTAAAATGTCTAGATCTAGGACTGAACTGACAGTGCTTATGTTTCTGTCTCCTTTGTCATGAGGGCAAGAACGCATATTCCATTTCTTTTTTATCCCCCTCACAGCACCTATTACTAGATACCATATGCTCTGCACGTACTTGGCACTCAATAAATGCTTGCTGAATGGCTGACTTTTCCCGTCTCCCCCACCCTTTCCTTCCCACCCCTACAGCATTACTTTAAAGATCTGTTGCAGAGCTGTGGGGCGAGGTTTAAGATCCGTTTTGACAAATAACCCTTATGGGTGTTTAAAGCCAAAAGATCGAATATTTAAAGCAGAAATATGAGCTGTAACTTCATGGGTGTTCTTTGAAGAGATGCATAAAGCTGTACAAATAGATAGCCTTTCAGACAGGACATAACAGACCCAGCTTTGTGCATTTGCAAATATACAGAGGAGAAGAGCCTGAACTTTGCTTTGAACCCTATGTTTCCTTCTGAAATCAGTTTAAATAGGAAAGTGAAGGTAGCTAAATCTTCTATATTTTAAAAAGATCTTACAAATACTTTTGGCTTTAAAAGCCTATGTCACTGATTCATAATATAAGAGGTGACATTAAATCTATGCCCCCCT
This sequence comes from Oreotragus oreotragus, assembly GCA_006410675.1. Classification (NCBI taxonomy): domain Eukaryota; kingdom Metazoa; phylum Chordata; class Mammalia; order Artiodactyla; family Bovidae; genus Oreotragus; species Oreotragus oreotragus. The sequence goes on along the minus strand of SJYX01000586.1, from coordinate 77,559 downwards.
CAATGCCCCTCACCCCACAGACAGGAACCTACAGGCAAAACCAAGACTGGATTCCATTGAAGTCGTGAGAGCAAATTGAGGGCTGTAAAAAAAAAGAAGCTTTTAGAATTCCAGACATGAGATCTTGGTGCTGGGAAGTCTTAGGGACCAAAGCAAGGATCCAGGGACAGCAGATGGTTGAAGCACCAGAGCAGAATCCACATCACAGAGTGGCTCTGGTTAATGACTTCATGAAGCTGCTGAGCTTAGAATACAAGTCCCAAGAGAGAAGTGAGCATGAGTTGTGCAGGTCCGTTACTCCCATAGGATCCATGTTCATCCAAAGATGTCTGGAGATCCCTGGCTGCTTCCATTAATGCGGCAGAGATGAGTGCGTCCTATCTCGGGCTCCAACTCTGACTGTCCCATGTGCTTAGAGCAGCTGAGCCCTTGGCTTATAGGCCTCGTCTATGTTTCAGAGGTGATCTCAGGGAGTGCAAGCTGCTTGACATGTCTACTTTTTCAAAGTGGAACTATTTTGCATGGAGCTGTGGCTAAAGAGGTTACTTACAGCTAAGCATTTGTAGGACAGGTGGGCTTAAATAAACTTAACTATAAAGCTATAGGTATTAAATTGATCATAAGAACCCTTGGTTATGCAGTGATTGATTTGGAGGGCAGCATCATTCCTTCCAAAGAAATCCCAGGGTTGATCTCCTTCAGAATGGACTGGTTGGATCTCCTTTAAGTACTAATATTTCCACCTAACTAAGGACTGTTATACAAGTATGGTTTATCTGTAGTTATCACTCATGTATAGTGAAGAATTATCCAAGTCTTTTTTTTTTATTTCTAATGACTTATATGCCTTAACTCAATCAAGAGAATTTCTTAAAGTATTACCTTTCCCCTTCTGGAAAAAGAAACTTTTATCCAGAAAGAAACTACTAATTTTTACATTACTAAATCAGAAGTGTGCTCTCTTTCTGATTCATCCTTTGCTTCCATTTCCTGTAGGTTTAATGTAGGTCAATAGTCCTGGATTCTATACACATTATATTTGTGCAAGATGATTGAACACAGTTGAAATTTACATAAACACACAATATCTTTATTTTACTTTTTTGAATAACATGTGATTATTTGCAAAGAACCGTCTCATCTCTCACCTCATGTAACTAAAAAAATTTCTATAGGATGGGAATTAATAGTATTGTCATTTTATAGAGATTGAGTGCAGCAAACTTCATTCAACTGTTCACCCATTCAGTAATTTTAATTTTGGACCCAAATGTGTACTAGGCACTGGAAATACAAATATGAAAGAACTTTATGAAGTTCACTGTCTATTATGTAAAACAAGTAGGCAAATAAAACATTGACAGTGGGATGTGATAAGTACTATGTTATGTAAATATAAAGATGGCAAAAAATGAATTACCAAACTTGTCCAGCTATGAATGAACAATCTTTTCAAAGGAGAAGATTCTTAAAGTGGGTCTTAGCAAGAAGAAATCCACCAGAAACGATGAGGCATAGAGCAGAGAAGCAGCAAGTGGCAAGGTACAGAAGCAAGCAACTCTAAGATGAATGCAAGAACTGCAAAGAGTTGAGCGTGGTTGTGAGTACAGAAGGGAAGAAAATGAGCCTGAAGAGTCTTCCTCAGCCACATGTGACCAGTGAGGAGCAAGAAGGTTCTGGGTATATGATGAGTTGGTGAAAAGAAATCTTCAGGAAATCAGATTCATTTGATTTTTTTTTCACCATGCACGACCTCCACGTGGTCCAAAATGGCTACTCCTGATTGACCCATCCCATCCACAATCTGAGCAGCAAAAAGAGGGAAAAGTAAAAAGAAAAAAAAAAGAACAAAGGCATAAGCTAGCTTTCTTTTAAGGGAGATTCTTAGAAGCTGCCACGGGACACTTCTGCTCATAATTCATTCATTAGAACTAGTCACATGGCCGCGTCTGCCACTAAAGACTAATAGATTCCTTTCTGACCAGTGTGTTTAGTTATCCATTTGTGATGCTGTTAATATAGGGAAGAAGAGAGAATGGAATTTGGAAGACAACTGGGAGAGCCTGCCATTGAGTAGCATGAAAAAAGCCAATCACAAATTGTTGTGATTCTGAACTTCACCCTCTGGTCAACAGGGAGTCACTGGAGAGTTTTTGATCAAGGACCTGAGATGACCATATTTGTGCATAAGATTAAGAAAGATGATAGACCAGAGAGGGTAATATTGGAGACAAGGGATTAGTTAGGAGATATTTATGGTGGTCCAGGCGAAAGACAATGGAGGTCTGACGAGGGAAGAGGAATGAGGAGGGGACGCGTTAAGAAGGTTCTCTGCCATGACAGGTGAGTAACAGTAAGAGGCAGGATTCAAACTCTTATCTTTGGCTCCAAGTCCATGTACATGACATTCATCTTTCTTAACCAAATGGTGGAAACTTGGCTTCCCAGGAGCCTTTCATATCCAACTTGTGTTGTGAAAATTGGATATTATGGTCCAGATCCAGGAACTGAAGAGTCCAGAAACAAGACACCATGTGTGGCCATTTAATTTTGCGATATTATGCATTTTCTCTTCTTGCATTCAAGCTAGTAGAAGACTCTGAACTGGGCTTCCTTGCCTATGAGAGATCCAAAACAGGACTTCTCAGGTTTTATTTCTAAGCCTCAAGCCATGTAACAGGAGAGAGTTTGAAGAGGGAGAGATTTCAGCTAGACTAGGAAGACACTTTAGAGTTGGGGGGAGGGGAGGAAGATGGAGTTTTACCAGCTAGAGGTCATGGAAGGACATGATGGGAAGTAGCTGTGAGGTGATACAGTCCTGGATTCAAGACCAAAGGCTGCTCTACCCTCCGTGTGGCCCAAGCAGCCCCACCTGATGGGGCCATGTGAGCCGGAATAATCTACAACCCAAAGGATATCTCAGAAAAATTAGCACTACCTGAAACTGTACCAAAGCCCCAGTCTGCTATTAAAGTACCTTCCAGAAAGACAGCTAAGAGGTTACAATGAACTGATGTGTAGAAATAAAAATACGCACTGAACTACTGAAAACAAAAAGAGGATTGACATTCATACCTTCAGCTCTGCTAAATGGCGAACCCTGGGTGACGGCAAGGCTTTCTACAGCCCCAGGGGGGTGAGGAATGAAGAATAGCTCCAGAACAAAATTTTGTGCCCGTCTCTCCCTTTTCCTTAATTCTGATTCTGAGAGTAGAAACCAATTCAAACTGGATCTGTGTATATCCATACCCATTATTCACTTGTAAATGTTCCAAGTAACTCAGACCTCCCCTCAGAAGACATTCGAACATCGCTTAGCAGGATATTTTAGGACAAAGGCATGCGATGTTTGGAAACGTCAGATAATGTTCTAGCTACTGGACTTTCCCAGTAGGTTCAGTAGGTAAAGAATCTGCCTGCACTGAAGGAGACCAGGGTTCCATCCCTGGGTTGAGAAGATCTCTGGAGAAGGAAATGGCAACCCACTCCAGTGTGCTTGCCTGGGAAATTCCATAGACAGCAGAATTTGGTGGTTACAATCCATGGGGTCACAAAAGTTGGGCACAACTTACTGGCTAAACCATCACCAGCACCAGTGTTCTAGCTATAGTCTGATTTTTCCCTTTACTAATACAAAAGCTCAAATCTGGATCTCTGCATGTGATATTTATCCAAACATCCTCCTGTATACAAAATTCTGGAGATGGTGACAGACTATAGAAAAAACATGATTTACAAAATCAGCAAGAGCATTCTATTTAAAGCAATATCCCCTGGGTATGGTCTGAGCTTGGAATACAAGTTCACTATACAGTTTCTTTCTGGAGACACTATGCCAAGCCTTAAATATGGCTAAAAATCGGAAGTTTGGGGGAAAAAATTTCAGCCCTGCAAGAAGGAAGTACGCTATATTTGGTAGAGTTGGGAATACATGATTCTGTTTCAGAAATCTGAGAAAAAATCTATAGTCATCTTCTTTTTTGCCTCCTGCAAACCCATCTTACCCTATTTTCATTCTGTTTCATTTTCTCCCTGCCTTCAGGTAGTTATATCTTTAATATATTATAATCCAAAAAAAGGAGGCAAGAGGAATTTAACTAAAAAATAATAATTAAAGCCATTCACGGTTTATGTGCCCAGACTAAGCTGTATTTATGGAAGAGTTGATCTTTTTTTTTTTTCTTTCTTTTTTTCTTTCCAGAAGTCTAAAGTGTGAATTAAGTTGCACCAAGGCAGGTCAAATTATTCCCCAGTCATTTGTAGTATGCAGTGTTTTATGTGACTTTTTACCCTCTTATTCAATAAAACAATGCGTACTTGTATAGCAGCCAGACGGAGTGGTGATTCACACTCATCTCAGAGATGCCAAGTACTGTACCTCCTTAAGGAAACACACTCACCCATGTGTAATGAGAATGCTTTGGATTTCCTGAAGTGATTCAACATCAAATTGAATTCAACACTGAGCTGAATATCCATAGATGTTAACAATCACAAGATTGGATGTACTAGAGTTTCATTTGCTTTTATGTAACTCCCACTCATTTATTATAAGAGATGCAGCCTTGTTATGTTGAACTGGAACATTTTCATTCACTCAAGGAGACTGATTAAAGAATTTGGCCTGTTTCTTACTAATATAAAATAATCAAAAAAATTTCAAGAAAGGATGGCCAGCTATGGCTCTGTGATACAGAACTCCCATTGAGCTCTTCTCTTAAATCATTCAGCTTTTAGCTCAAGAAGAACACTGACCTAGCCTGGACACTGGCTGTATTATTACTAGCTTGATACTGTAAGTGCTGTTCTCAATTAGAAAAGATGCTTGGGGACTTCCCTGGCAGTCCACTGGTTAAGACTTCACCCATCCAGTGCAGGGGATATGGGTTCAATCCCTGGTCGTGGAGCTAAGATCTCACATGCCTCCGGATCAAAAAACTAAAACATAAAACAGAAGCAATATTGTAACAAATTCAATAGACTTTAAAAATGGTCCACATCAAAAAATCTTTAAAAAGGAAAGAAAAGATGCTTGTAAAAATCCACAGCCTGCTAGATGTGAGGTCATTAGAAATTGTTGTTTAGCTGCTAAGGAATGTCTGACACTCTTTTGCAACCCCATGGACTGCAGCCCACCAGTCTCCTCTGTTCATGGGATTCCCCAGGCAAGAATACTGGAGTTGATTGCCATTTCCTCCTACAGGGGATCTTCCTGACCCAGGGATTGAACCCTTGTCTCCTGCATTTGGCAGGTGGATTCTCTGCTGAGCCACCAGGGAAGCCAACACCAGAAATTATTGCTTTTCAATGCTGGCAGAGGAGTACAGATTTGATATGGCAGCACTAGGGGGCCATTATGGGCTTCCCAAGTGGTGCTAGTGGTAAAGAACCCACCTGCCAATGCAGGAGACCTAAGAGACCAGGGTTCGATCCCTGGGTGGGGAAGATCCCCTGGAGGAGGGCATGGCAACCCACTCCAGTATTCTTGCCTGGAGAATCCCATGGACAGAGGGCGGGCTACAGTCCATAGGGTCACAACGAGTCAGACACGACTGAAGCAGCTGAGCACACAGGGACCACAGTGTGTCACTGAGTGAGGAAGTAAGGATTTGACTGAAAAGTCAAGTCTACTTCCAAACTGTATAAACACAACTGCTTAAAGAAATCTAGCTACTTTACCCATTGGAGACAGTAACCAAAATCAGAAGTTCTTGAAATACAAGGGTAAAATTAAAAGACAGAGTGGAAATGGGGGAGAAAGAAGCAGCTGCCAGGGCTGCAGGGGGCACGGCCTCTAGGAGGCAAAGATGGCTTTATGTACAACTTAAACCAACCTGATTAAAAAATAAGGCCATCTGGACATGTGTAAAGGCAAAGATGTGTTCTTGCCTGGAGAATCCCAGGGATGGAGGAGCCTGGTGGGCTGCCGTCTCTGGGGTCGCACAGAGTCGGACACGACTGAAGCGACTTGGCCGCAGCGAAGGCAAAGAGTCACCAGAGGGCTTGGATGCATTACCCCCAGCCTCCAGTTTCTTTGATCACAAAGTGTTTGGAAAGTTAGAATTTCAACCTAAATTATAATCGTCACAGTAAGATTCTACCTAAATTAAAAGTTGAGGAACCTGAACTAAATTGCCAAAAAGAAAGGCTGAGACCAGCTCTTAAGGAGAGGAGAGGGCAAGAAAGCAATGGGCCAGTTCTAAATCTTCCATTCATTCACTCGGAGGAAATCATCTTTTCACCAATAGGCAGGGACTAGAGATGCAGAAAACCTTTTGTTTCCCAAGAATTTATATGGGCTAGCCTTGTTTTTGTGGGTTGGCTTTGTTACAGGCAGCCTGCCAGAAACACAAACTCTCAGGCCCTGTCCCAGAAACCCAGATGGAGCATTTCTGTTTTAGTAACGTCCTTGGGTGATTTCTGTGCCCATGGACGGATCTGCAGGTATGTGCTTTGATAAGTTCAAATTGAAAATCTCTCTCAAAAATCCCAGTTCCAAAATGATTTCTAGTTTAACTTTTATACTATGCTATAAAAAGAAGATTCTTTCTTAGTAACAATGAATATAATGATTTCTCTTCTGTTACGGGGCTTCCCTGGTGGCTCAGATGATAAAGAATCTGCTTCAGTGCAGGAGACCTAGGTTCAGTCCCTGAGCTGGGAAGACCCCCTGGAAAAGGGAATGACTCCCCACTCCAGTATTCTTGCCCATGGACAGAGGAGCAAGGAGAGCTTCAGTACATGGGGTCACAAAGAGTGGGACATGACCAAGTGATTAACACTTTCACTTTCTGTCAAATGATGTGCGAGTCTAAATAATATACATGCAAAAAGTCCTGTGAATGTTCTAGGGCAGTGGCACTCAAAGTGGGGGCCCTGGGAACTTATTACAAATGAAGATTCTTAGATTCCACCCCAGACCTACTGACTTGGAAACCCTCGAGGAGGGGCCCAGCAATCTGTGTTTTAACAAACTCTCCCAGCAGTTCTAATCCAGGTTTAAGTTTGAGAGCTCCTGCTTTTGAACCATCTCTGGAACTATTCAAAGTCATTAGAGTCGTTTGCTGTGACTTGATCTCTCGAGTCAAGGAAAAAAAAAACAACACACAATTGAATGGAACATTATTCTGATAAATTTCAAAATGATGAAAGCAGAAATATCAACGTTTATCTCACAAGTATTTTCTAATGGATTGATTTATATTGTTTATCAACAGGGAGGTAAACTGGTATTTTTATTACTGCCAGTCTCTTTTCAAACAATTGATAGATCATTTCAAGTCCCTAACTTCCTTGTGAGGGTCCCTGGAGTGCCTCCTCTCAAGGACCATCTTCTTGGCCAGGGGAATAAAACAGCCTGACTGACCAACTTGATCATGATTCTTCTTCTGAAAGCTTGTTAAGCAAACAACATATGCATGAACACTGGTTAACCGACTGAGACAAATGTACCATTGACAGTGAAGTCGCTCAGTCGTGTCCGACTCTTTGCGACCCCCTGGACTGTGGCCCACCAGGCTGTCCTGATCATGGGATTCTCCAGGCAAGAGTACTGGAGTGGGTAGCTATTTCCTTCTCCAGGGCATCTTCCCGACCCAGGGATCGAACCCAGGTCTCCCGCACTGCAGGCAGACGCTTTAACCTCTGAGCCACCAGGGAAGCCCATTACTAAAAATGGCACCAGGGAAGTACCATTACTAAAGTAAAAATGTTAAGAATAGGAGAAACCAGGCATGAAGAACATGGGAAGTCTCTAAACTACCTTCAAATTTTTTCTGTAAATCTAAAATTATTCTAAAATTAGAAGTTCATTTATTTTTTAAAAACTGACCTTTGTTTGAGCCTGAAATAAATCAGAGCTCGCTCCTTCTCTCTTTTGAAAAATATTCTTGTTCAGAAGTGGCTGCTATTAACTGTGGAGACCCTGTGTGCATGCAGACAACGTGGCCAACCTGATTTTAGGTTGATGTAGTTCCTGTTTTTCTAGAACCACTTACTCACTGAACCTTTGCTGCAGTCAATGAGATTGAGCTCTTATCAGAATGCTATCTCATACCCTACCCTGCAGTAGCTGATGAAGTGCTACAGCTTCTAATGCTGCGTCAGCTGTGTGCTGCTCCTTTCCAGCTCCTGTGTGCGTAAACTGCAGATACTCTTGCCTTTTCAGAGCCGTGCAGATAAAAGATGACTTGAAGACAGTGGGGTTACTGGATGTGCCAGCACAACACAGAAGGAGAAGAAATAACCACCCTCCATTTCTCACTAACCCCCTACACACACACAAAACTGTGTGTATGTGTGTATGTAAATGTCTATATAATACCAAGGTCACCTTTGCAGAAACTCGTCCATCTTTGGTCCCAGGAGAAGGATCAGTGAAAACTTCCCTCTGTAGCAGAAAGGGAACATACAACATCGACATTTCTCATGCCAACACAACCTGTTAAAATAGGATATTTTGAAAGATGTCAATGTTCAAATTTTTAATTAACATACAGATACCAACATATCCTCTCACTCTTTAGTTAGGAAATGCCTTTAAAATGCAGATACAGCCATGCTGCTTGATTTGGAAAATTATCAACTCGGTTCTTTTCTCTTTTTCTTCCTAAGGGTTTCAAGACCATTTAGATAAAGTCTAACAACACTTTGCAGAGAAGGCAATGGCACCCCACTCCAGTACTCTTGCCTGGAAAATCCTATGGACGGAGGAGCCTGATAGGCTGCAGTCCATGGGGTTGCTAAGAGTCAGATATGACTAAGCGACTTCACTTTCACTTTTCACTTTCATGCATTGGAGAAGGAAATGGCAACCCACTCCAGTGTTCTTGCTTGGCAAATCCCATGGACAGAGGAGACTGGCAGGCTACAGTCCATGGGGTCACAAAGTCAGACATGACTCAGCGACTAAAACACCACCACCATTCTAGAGGATGATAACATTCCCAAATGGCAACATGGCATTGGTAGTTGGACTATGGGTTAATATAGGATGTGATTTGCTGTGGATGGGCTCTACCTGAAGCAGAACATTTTGTCTCCAACATTTATCATTAGTTGTTTGAACCTTTAATGAACTGCTAATGAAGAGAGGTTTATAAAAAATTTAGAAGACCAACACAGTAGAGCAGGGACTTCCCTAGTGGCTCAGATAGTAAAGAATTTGCCTACAGTACAGGAGACTTGGGTTAGATCCCTGGGTTGGGAAGATCCCCTGGAGAAGGGAATGGCTACCCACGCCAATATTCTTGCCTGGAGAACCCCAGGGACAGAGGAGCCTGGCAGGCTTCTGGGGTTGCAAAGGGGTTGTCCATGGGGTTGCAAAGGGTCAGATATGACTGAGCAGCTAACACTTTCACTTAAGTGGTGCCAATAATCAATATGGCAGCTGCCAGGCGTGTTCAGGAGGTTGCATAGTAGACTAATTCCAGACTATTCAAAGGAATTTCTCTCCATTTTTCTGGTTGATTAACCAGCTATGTCTGGATATATATTTTATTCAATTTCTAAATAATACTATTAATAGAAACAATTAACACAAATTAAAATCAACAAGTAGAAAGATACTTAGTAAAATCTAGAGTTACAAAATTTGTCCCAGGCATGTTGTATTCATTGAAGTAACTCCCACACTGCCCACAGCAAAAACTGGAATCCATAGAATTACTATGATCAAAGAGCTGATTGATAAATCACATTTTGTAAATATTGGTCCAAAGAAGAAAGAAATAATCTCCATAAAAATTTAAATACAATTTTAAATGGAAAAAAGTAACTGGAAGTGGTTTAACTAATTAAGGAAAATTACTGCAGAAAATGCCTTTTTGACAAAAATGCATTAATGTTGTTACTATTTTCATTTAAAGGCTTATTTTTTAAAAAATAATTTTAGCCTCAAAACATCCTCAGAGTCAAAGCAGTGAGAACCGAACACGCTGTGACCCCTCAGTTCATCATATGGAAGTCGAATGATGCTGTTCTACTATCAGCTTTTGCATGCATTGTTCCCTATACCTGGAATTCCTTTCTCTGTTTCATATTCTAGGACTCAAGACTTCTCCTATAAGACTCAACTTACAGACATCGCCTTCAGATTAATGCTCCCTGACCTCCAGAAAGAATTAGATACTTTTACCTTTTACCCTCCCTTAGGGACCTTTTATGAATAGTCTATGATGTTGCTGGAATTCCTTGTTTACATTGCCGTTTCATGTACTGGATTCTGGCTCTGTCTAGGAAATGGCTCATGTTTTAGTTATTTTGTTATTAAATCTCTGACAAATAATAGACATGTAATGAATTAATGCTGAACAAATGAGTGAGGTCTCCATGCCACCCGCACATTCATTCCTCTCATTTTTTATTTTGAAACAACATCATGAACTCTGTATGGCAACTTTAAAGATGTATTAAGAAAAAGCACTTTGCTATAAATTCAGATGAATACTAAACATGTAGTTTTGTGATCTCTCTCTCAGCAACACCTCCCTCCTTTACATCTCTTCCTTATCCACACCCCAGAAAAGCAGTGTATTTATAGGAGAGAACTCAGGACTGAGATGGCCAATTTCGGAACTCCTGGCTACGGGTGGGAGCATCCCTAGAATGTGGGAGCACTTTCTGGGAGGTCCAGAGGTTAGGTCAGCCAAGGGCTTTTTCTTTCCATCCATCCTCAATTTGACTTTGGGTTCAGCTGAATATGGTTAAAGGATTAATTGCCCATCATCTTGTTCCCTAAATTAAGAGTCATTGTGGAAAGAACCAAGCATAGCAATATGCACCAACCACAAAGAAATAAATTACTTTGTAAGTTTCAAAAGATTTTCACCAAATTACTGCTCTGTGCAAATGATGCTGGGGGGAAAAAGTTTGTTTGAGAAGCATTTTCTTTTGTGACTGTAATAAGGTATGTGTACCCCTGCTGAGATATGAGTCACATCCCTGTGATAGGAAACTGTGGCTAGTTTTTGTGGGTTTGGGGTTTCATACTAAATTTTTAGTGCCTCATGTTTCCTATGACTGATGGATGGATCATCACCTGACTCATAGAATCTTTTGCTATGGATCACCATAGTGTAGCTTTTCAAATTCAGTAATGTGGTGCCCAGATGCTCAGAGTTTTAATATGGAGGGAGAAACACTGGAAATATGCAATCAGTGCTTTGAAATGGACTTAACTGAGATCACTTCGTTCCAGCCTTTGTCAGGATTACAGTTGAACTGGTCTAGACTCATTTGTTGGAGAAGGAAACGGCAATCCACTCCAGTGTTCTTGCCTGGAGAATCCCAGGGACGGGGGAGCCTGGTGGGCTGCCGTCTATGGGGTCGCACAGAGTCGGACACAACTGAAGTGACTTAGCAGCAGCAGCAGCAGACTCATTTGTGATTCTCATTTTTAAAAGACCAACAATGCCCACTTTTTCATCTAAGTAAAGTAGATGTCTTAGTCCATTGAGGTTACTGTAACAAAATACCATAGACTGGGCAGCTTACAAACAGAAATTCATTTCTCAGAGTTCTGGAGGCTGGCAGGTCCAAGATGAAGGCACCAGCAGATTCAATGTCTGGTGAGAATCTGCTTCTTGGTTGATAAATAGCTACCTTCTTCCTATAACACCGCGTGGCTGGGTGAGAGAGCTCTCTTGGGGCTCTTTTATAAGGACACTCATACTACTTGTGAGGGCTCCACATTCATGACCTAATCACCTCCTGAGAGCCCCACCTTCAAATATCATCCAATCACTGGGATTAGATTTCAACACATAAATGTGGAGGACACAAATATTCAGACTATAGCAGTCAGGATATAATAACATCTGAGAGTTTTTTTCCCCAGATTAAGGTCATGCCACCATCCTCAACTTCAGTATTCCTAAAGGCAAATCTTTATTTATTTATTCATTCAATGAATATTTATTGGATAAATAAGTGTGTCCCACTTATTGAGACGGAGAGGAATTAAGATAAGGCCCCTGACCTCAAGAAGCTTAAAGATGAGGGGGCCAGGGCGGGGGGTGGTGGTGGAACATATAGTTAAATATGGCACAGCCCTGACAGGCAAGGTCACACAGTACAGAAAATGGCAAGGTCACACAGTACAGAAAATGGGTAAATGACAGACCTACAAAAAGGCATGTCTAGAGGCAAGACGTCAGGGAGAAGATGGTTACGAAAAGGTCAGTTAAGCCTGAGAAAAATGGAGATTGTGAGCAGTACTAGGGAACGTGTAAGATATGCGATCAGGGAGAGAAGCCTGGAGCTGGATCTTAAAGAGGTCCATGATGACTTTCTATGGTACCCAGGAGGAGCCCTGGAAGGGGAGACAGGAGACCATATGCAGAGGTGCTTAGGAGAGATTGCTACTGCTAAGTCACTTCAGTCGTGTCTGACTCTGTGCGACCCCATAGATGGCAGCCCACCAGGCTCCCCTGTCCCTGGGATTCTCCAAGCAAGAACACTGGAGTGGGTTGCCATTTCCTTCTCCAATGCATGAAAGTGAAAAGTGAAAGTAAAATCTCTCAGTCGTGTCTGACTCTTCGAGACCCCATGGACTGCAGCCCACTAGGCTCCTCCATCCATGGGACTTTCCAGGCAAGAGTACTAGAGTGGGGTGCCATTGCCTTCTCCGATCATAGTAGGAGAGATTAGATGAGGGCAAAGGAAGGTTGTAGGTAAGCAGATCTGTTAGGAGCCTTATCTTGATAATCCAAAGGGAAAAGGGCATTGAGCCGGAATGAAAGTAAGCTCAGTGGGAACAGAGAGTAAGTAAAGGAACCAGAAGAGGGACTTCCCTGGTGGGAAGTCTAGTGGTTAAGAATTCGCCTTGTAGGGGAGGCAGGTTTGATCCCTAGTCAGGTAACTAAGATACTATGTGCAGAGGACTACAAGGCCCATTTCCTGCGCTACTGAAGGGCCCCCAGCAAAAGATCTCACCTGATGCAAGTAAGACCTGAAGCAGCCAGACAAACACATAAAAAAAATTTGAAAAAGGAAATAGAAGAGGCAGGGCCTAGGGATGGACTCTGGGCTGTGGCTTAGGGTCCTGATGATTAGACTCTTGTTGTTGGAGCCCAATCCCCTGCCCCACCCCAAGGGCACAATCCTTGGTCCTTTTCATTTTTTTTCTAGATACACTCACACCCATGTCAGTCTCAACCAACCTGTGATGATACCCAAATTCATAATGCCAACTCACACTTCTCTGAACTCTAGACCTGAATATTCAATGAACATCTTCACTTGGATGTTTAGGGCAGATAGCAAACTTAACGAGCTCCAATTTGAGTGTGAGCCCTCCCTTGAGACCTCTCTTACTTGCAGGCTTCTCCATTCTGGGGAACAGCAATTTCATTGTTGGTTTCATGGATCCAAAACTTTGATGTTACTAATTCTTGGCTATTTGTAATTACTTCACATTTAGTCCATCAGCACATCCGTGTGGCTTTAACTTCAAAATGTATGAAGAACCTGACCACTTTTGAGCACCTCCACTGCTACCATCCTGGTCTAAGGCATCACTGTTTTCCTCCTGGATCTTAAAATAACTTCCTAACCTGTGTCCCTGCTTTTCCCCCTGGCCCCTGCACTCTGTTCCCTGCATAGCAGCCAGAAAAATAAAACTACCCTGCAAACTTTTTATTTGAAACTTGTCAAGCATACAGAAAAAATGTTTAAACAATCAAGTATAAAATGTCTTCTATAGTTTCTTTTTTTTCTGATCCAGGATCCCATCATATTCATGAATTCATTTGTTATATCTTTCCAGTGCCTCTTATTATAGATCCATCCCCTTGCTTTTTAAAATGACATTCACTTTTCCATATAGGGTCCCACACACTCTAAATTTGTGAGTTTCCTCACAGATGATGTCATACATTTCCTATTGCATCATATCAAGAGGTAGATAATGTCAGGTTGTCCACATATTCTTTAGTGATGCTGCTTGATCACCTGGTTAATGTGGTGACCTGCCAGAATTTTCCATGGTGAAGGTAAATTTTCTTCTATGTAATTAATAAAAAATTGTAGGGCAATATTTTGGAACTTTCCAAATATCTTATCCACAACAGCATTTTACCCACTGGTTTTAGGATCTATTAATAACTGTTCCTACATTATTTAATACACTAGAAGCTGGAAAGCAGTGATTTCAAAACACCCCCGCTCTCTTTCCTCAGCAGACGTTTTAGGAAACAGTTTGCTTCCCTGTTTTCCCTTGTTCTTCGCCCCTGACTCCTCTCCTTGCCCTTCCCTTCCTCCTCTTTTTCCCTCTGGCCTTCCTCCTGGTCCTTCTCATCTCTCTTCTTTGGACTTTCACAGTAGACTCATATTTCTTTTTCACTCAGTGTATTATACTTAGCTACCATGGAGTCATTAAAAAACATCTATCAGATCATGGCCTACTCCTCTACTCGACTGAAACCACGCTGATGACTTCTTGTATCACTCAAGAGTAAAAGACAACGTCCTTCCCAAGACCTACAAGGTCCGGCAGGACTGAGACCCCGGTTCTTCTGTGGCCTCATCTCCCTCTGCTCACAGACCCAGTCATCTGGCCTCCTGACTACTCCTCCAACAAGGATGCTCCTGCCTTGAGGTCTTTGGCCCCACCGTCCCCTCTCTTTGTAATCCCCCATCCCAGATATTCATTTGGTTTTGTTCCTTACATCTTTTCTCAAAGTCATTGGACAACATTTTTTTTTTAAAATTTAAAGCCAACACTCCCCATTCACCTGACTTCAATAGTTCCCATTCACCAGAATTTCTCTATCAATCTTATGACCTTCTTAGATTTATTTTATTTAATCTGCCCCCAATTTATTTTATTTTATATCTATGTATTTACTTGGCCATGCCAGGTCTTAGCTGTGGTATGTGGGATCTAGTTCCCTCCAGTTCCCTGACCAGAGGCCCCCTACACTGGACGCATGGAATCTTACCCACTGGACCGCCACCTCCACCCTACCCACTAGAATTTAAGTTCCTTGAGGGCAGGGAATTTTAGCTGTTTTACACACTGCTGGGTTCCAGTGGCTGGAATACTACCTCTTTGAACATGTTGAGAGTGACTGAATGTATTGATCAGATGAGAGGCTGAAGGAAGGGGAGATGCCCATCTTCCAGGTTTGGTGAGTTGAGAGGACAACGTTCTACTCCCTGAGCCAGGGAACACAGAACAAGGAGTGTACTGGGGGAACAAACTGAAAATGTTGAGTTTCATGTGCCTGTGAGATAGCCATGTGGAAAAACCCAGTAGGAAGTCAACTAGACCTGGATTTAGTGGATAGACTGAGTATGAAGTAGTTTCCAAACACAAGGCAGAGTCATGTCTTAATTCATTTTAAATGAATTGAACATTACTGAATCGAATTAATATGAATGGAAAGGCTCAGAGTCTTTCACCTCCCAATCTGGCATGCCAACCAAGCGTGGGAAGGGAGCTATTAACACTTTGCTGAGTCTGCTAGGGTTTGAGCTGCTCAACTCAAAGACAGCACTAAACACCTGGTAATAGTTCTAACGGTTTGTCAACAAAGCTGGACCTATTAGTCTTCTGGGGTGATAACTGTTTCTAGTAGTCTAAAGACTTTGTTAGAAACACCTGCATCCTGTGTAGAGCAATTAGTAGTTTAAAAGTGTGGTTTTGCTGTTGATCTATTCGTGTGGTAACCTTTGCAATTCCTTTAGTCAAAGGATAAGAAAGGCAACATCAAAAATCCTTTCTTTCACTAGGTACTAATCTTTTCTCTTCCTTTACCTTCTTAATTCTTTGAAGCCTTGGGAAAGTCTACTAGAGATGATGAGCCAAAAGAATGCAGGAAGAGTTTACCTTGTGTGATGTTTAGAATAGCACCTAGCTTAAACTAGGTGCTCAGTAAATTTTACTCAGTTGTATATTAACATCCAGTTTCTTGATTTCTGAACTATCACCCATATCTCTGTTATACCCCCAAAGCTCAACCCCCCACCTTCTCTCATCAAAGACCTGAGCCCCACAAACAGTCTTCATAGTTAAAAATAAAGGTTACTATGAGAAAGGGCAAAGTCAACAGCATCACAGCCAGTGTGGAAATTGTCCACTGCACCTTGGGATGTGAGGGGAAACTTAAGTGCATTCCAACATCATAAGACTGGACACACACCAGTGAATGGGAATATGCGTCTGGATACTCATGGAGAATTTCCATATTAGCATAGCTTATAAATCCTGCCCACAGGGTGGGTCATTCCACTATAAACTCCTCAAAGTCTTTTATATTCCTTTTGAGTGATGGTGCCTAAAGTAGATGTTGTCATTCACGTCTTTAGGAAAAAGAGATCAAAGTGAAATTATGGGTGTATATTTCAGCAATTTCAGAAGCTTCTGTCATTATTTATGACAATGACCATACCGATGGCGAGCTGACCTTCAGTACTTTGTGATAGCAGTGTTACTAAGTTAAGTGAACTATAAATCAGAGAGCCCTCCCTTCCCCTTTAGATACAAGAAAATAATTACCAATAGAATCCTCACTGGTCAACATTAAGGTCAAAAGTAAGTGTATATTTAACTTGTCCATTGTTTTTATGACTCTTTTTCTAAAATAGAAAGTGGGGATATAGTTAAGAAGGCAGCTGACATTAAGAGCACTTTTTAAAGTAACAATAACAAGATGGCTAGATCAGAAAAACATCAAACACAACCGGGTAAAGCACAGAAATTCCCTTCAGTGAAACTGGAAATTAACAGTGTTTTAAAAAAAACTCCGTGCTGGTAGGGACTCTTGCTATTGTGACCCTTCCGAGGGATTTGATTTTCAGGGTCATCTATGCTTTTCTTTTAAAATTCTGCGGAGTAGATTTCATATGTAGCAATTACTAACAGAAGATATGTAGGTCCATGGATGCCATCCTTTCAACTAAAGGCACAAATTTACTAATCTATAGGTTAAATTTAACAGTAAGAAATTCTCATAATGGACTTTCATGAAGTTATAAAGCAGGAAAAAATTAAGAAATCAAATATTTCTAAATAACTTGATAAAATCAAATGTCTAAAACAATAAAGGCCAAGGATCAAACAAAATATAGATGATCCAGCTATGATTTTTATTTAGATAAGCAAGATTAGCAGAATTGAAAATGGCTAAATAACCCCTCTCAAGTTGGGTGGTGACTATTTTTAAAGATAGAATTTTAATTACTTTCCATTCATTAGCCATTTCCATTCATATAGTTCAGAATTCCACAGATGCCCCAGCACTTAAAGTTTAAGTCATTGACATAGAGGTGGCAACTCCTGAAGACATCCCATCTGCTTCCAATAAGAAACTTGATATTCCTTAGGATTTATGGGTGGTGGGAGGAGGTTGCCTAAAGTGGGGTTGCAGAAATGGCCGGAAAAGCCTTGTAGGTGAAACCCATATTTCTTTGACTGTCTGTAGTTTTCCATCTGTATCTAGAATCTCAACAATATGTGTAGAGTAGTTTCTTTGCCCAAAGATAATCAAATTATAGACTTCTGATAAATCTAGTGTGCATGTCTATAAACACATTTTTTTGGAGAGATGGGTAGGAATGGGGGAAGGGACACATCTGATGAGAGGCTGAAAATATTTTTAGTTTTAAGCTCATTTGCACTCATGTAACAGTTCCTAATAACAACACCAACCACAATAATAATTTATATACCCTAGTGACTGTCCAGTTTAACTCTTTTCTTTCATCGTCTTCCTGGAATCTGAAATGGTTTCACCTGGTCTCCGTAGAAAACTGACCTGGAAGTCGTTTTATATGAAGATGCAGCAGCCACCTTGTAACCAAGAGGAAAAGGCCAAGAGATCAGAAACTTTGGCTTTTACATTTTAGAGCCACTAAACCGAGGCCAGTAGTCACACCTCTCCAAACTCCTTAGGATATAAGAAAAATAATCATCTAGTTGTTTAAGCCAGTGTTGGTTGCTGCTGCTACTGCTGCTAAGTCACGTCAGTCGTGTCTGACTCTGTGCGACCCCAAAGACGGCAGCCTACCAGTCTCCCCCGTCCCCGGGATTGTCCAGGCAAGAACACTGGAGTGGGTTGCCATTGCCTTCTCCAAGTATTGGTTGAATCTTTTATTATCGGGAGCAAAATACGTCTCCATCAGAACACATCCAGCCTCAGCTTAATCTGACACTCTGAAAACCATGACACATTTGGAACTCGGAGTGATCACTGTAGGTTTTAAAAAGTAGGCCTAAATCTCACCAGGTGAATTTGACTCCCCCTCCAAAAAAAAAAAATCAATCAGCAAAAGGTCTACAAGGAACAAAAGGTAGGGTCTGCCTCCCTTTCTCCCTGCAGCATTTTTTCTTACTGCTTGTGCACTCCACCTCCAGCTCCATTACAAATCCATCATGCCTCTTCCAAAATCTTGATTTTAAACACTGAATCCCTACCTCCTACTCACTGACTCTGATGCTTTCCACTACAACAGTTTTCTACTTTGGTGACCCCACCTTATATTTTACTGTTCTTTTATCCTACAACTGTCACACTATTCATGATCCTCCGTATCTTCACCTCCTTTTTAAAATTCAATTTAGATTTCACTGTGTATCCCTGTAAACACCCTCAACTCCCTTCATTCTCTTTTCTTTGTCCTATTCTTCTGAGTAAAATAAAGCAAAGCAAAAGAAAACACAGAAAAAAACAAACAAACCAAAAAAACCTCCATACAACCTTACTTATCCTAATCTCAAACCTAATTCTCTTCTACCTCTGTGAACGAACAACATTGCCAGATGAGATCTGGCCAACAGAATTTATTTAGAAACCATGATCCCACACCCCAAATCCCCAAATCACTGCCCAATAGTTCTAAATTATCTGCTCTGTAACTTTCTTCCTTGCTCTTTGAGTAAACATTTCTTTTGACCATGCAGCATGTGGGATCTTAGTTCCCCCAGTAGGGATGGAACTTGTGCTCCCGGTGTTGGGAGCATGGGAGTCTTAGCCACTGGACTACCAGAAATGTCTCCCAATTAACACTTAATACTTTCTCCTGTTGCCTTAAAAGCAACTCCCTAGCATTCTGATTCGGAGAAGGCAATGGCACCCCACTCCAGTTCTCTTGCCTGGAAAATCCCACGGACGGAGGAGCCTGGTAGGCTGCAGTCCATGGGGTCGTGAAGAGTCGGACGAGACTGAGCAACTTCACTTTCACTTTTCACTTTCATGATTGGAGAAGGAAATGGCAACCCACTCCAGTGTTCTTGCCTGGAGAATCCCAGGGATGGGGGAGCCTGGTGGGCTGCCATCTATGGAGTCGCACAAAGTTGGACACAACTGAAGTGACTTAGCAGCAGCATTCTGATTGGTCAACTAGGTATTTATACATTTATCCACTTCTTCAAGCATTTTCCTCTGCTTTTATAGAAAAATCGTCTTTACACCTGTAAAAAGGTAAGAAGTCCTCTCATTTGTACTCTAATACATCTCCTTGGAAGGAAATGGCAACCCACTCTAATACTCTTGCCTGGGAAATCTCATGGGCAGGGAAGCCTGGATGGCATGCAGTCCATGGGGTTGCAAGAGTCTGGACATAACTTGGCAACTAAACCACCACCACCATCTCCTCTCCTTTCCTAGGGACATTTCTTGACCAGCTATTTCAGCTTTTGTGTATTAGGAATCTCTTTCTCTTTACTGAATCATTTTTATAGGGCCATGTTAGCATCATCCTTTGACAACCTTTCATTCAACTATTCACCTGTTGCCCCCTTTCTCTGTTTCCTTTCAAAGCAGACTTTCTCAAAAGATCTCTAAACATACTTTCAGCACAAATCATCTCCCATTCATTCAGTCTTCAATGCATTCTAATCTAGCTTCCATTTCCACCACTCTACTAAAACTTCCCTGGTTGTTGTCACCAATGGCGTCCATATTGCTAAGTCCATGCTCCTAAGACATTCAGAAGCACTGAACATAGTCGACCATTCTCTCTCCCTAGTGAAATAATCTCCACTTCTGGCTTCTATCATACCACACTCTCCTGAGTTTCCTCCCCGCCACTCCCAACTGGTTACTTCTTTTCATCCTCCTTAGCTAGAATCTCGTCTGTTATGCTTGTGTTCAGTGATATCTGGCTCTTTGCAGCCCTATGGACTGAAGACGGCCAGGCGCCTCTGTCCATGGAATTTTCCAGGCAGGAATACTGGAGTGAGTTGCCATTTCCTACTTCAGGGGACCTTCCCAACCCAGGGACCGAACCCCCATCTCTTGTGTCTCCCGCGTTGAAAGGCGGGCTCTTTACCACTCATGCCACTGTTTGTTACTTCACCTCTAATGTTGAAGCATCTCAAGTCTTGGTCTTCAGCCTTCTTCTCTGTTTATGCTTCATCTCAAAGGAAATGTGGCTTTGAAGGTCATCTTCATGTGGCTGATTTTCAAATATGCATCTCCAACTTCCCTTGAGCTCCAGATACTTATAGTCAACTTCCTGTGTGACAGCTCTACCAGGTATCTAATAGGGATGTCAAAGTCTTA
Source organism: Oreotragus oreotragus (assembly GCA_006410675.1). Taxonomy (NCBI): domain Eukaryota; kingdom Metazoa; phylum Chordata; class Mammalia; order Artiodactyla; family Bovidae; genus Oreotragus; species Oreotragus oreotragus. The sequence goes on along the minus strand of SJYX01000586.1, from coordinate 57,055 downwards.
ATATGAGCAAAATGAATCTCCCACTGCTGGATATACACTGTACTTCTTGCTTCCCTGGATAAATGCACTCTAATCCTTTCACTTTATTGTGTCATTCCATTCGATAATCACACTCCCAGGAGGAAAAATAAGAGAGTTGTAGTTTGGCTCTTGTTCCCACTCCTTGGCAAATCAAGTACTGGTCCTGCCAATCCTGCATGTGACGGTCACTGGGTGATTTCCCAAGTGGAAATGGAGGTGCTTATACCAGAAAAAAAAGCAGCTAGATGCCGGGCAGGCAGAAACAACAGCTGTCCACAGTCCGTCATCATGCACAGCTGGTAGGAGCTGCTGACACCAAAACATTGGCCTCATGACAAGAACAGTCCTCAGGTTGATGTTCCATGTTTCTTGAAGTTATTTGGTGATGGCTGTATTGCTAGTGGGTTGCGCAAATTTCCCCACATGAGAATTTTCTCACAAAATCCCAGAAGGCAGACAGTAGGGCCTTATGGGGTGTGAACACTGCCAGCCGGCAACATAACCTTCACTCATTACACATCATCTTGTGTTTGTTCCTGTTTGCCCAGGGGTCAGGTTGCTAAGAGTGTGGAAATTTGTGTTTCTCTCTCTCTACAAATGAAATAGGCTGGAGAAATAAACTCTCATATATCTTCTCATACATATTCTCAGCTGTTGAGAAGAAGGTATGTACATTTTCCACATTTTTTTGCTTGTTAACAATGCCCCACAGCTACATTAAAGAGACTGCAATAAATACAAGAATTCACTTACCAAATATATATTGATCCCTAGCCAGGGGTTAAGATTACACTGAAGAGTTAAAAAAAAAACAAAACTCTTAAAATCACATCCCCCAAAATGAAATACTTAGGAATAAATCTAGCAAAGGAGGTGAAAGATTTACATGTGAGAACTATAAAACTTTGATAAAGGAAACTGAAGATGATTCAAAGAAATGGAAATATATCCCATGTTCTTGGATTGGAAGAATTAATATTGTTTAAATAGCCATATATTCAAAGCAGTCTACAGATTTAATGTGACCCCTATCTAAGTACCCATGACATTTTTCACAGAACTAGAACAAATAGTCCTAAAATTTAAGTGGAACCTTAAAAGACACAGAACTGCCAAAGCAATCCTGAGGATAAAGAACAAAGCTGGAGGCATAACCCTTCCAGACTTCAGACACTACTACAAAGCTATAGTAATCAGCACAGCATGGTATGAGCACAAAAATAGGCATATGGATCAATGGAGCAAAATAGAGAGGCCAGAAATAGATCCACACACCTACAGTCAATTAATTTTTAACAAAGGAGGCAAGAATGTACAACGGAGAAAAAATGGTCTCTTCAGCAAGTTGTGTGAGGAACGTTGGACAGCATCATGTAAATTGATGAAGTTAGAACACTTTCACATTATGCACAAAATAAACTAAAAAGGGCTTAAAGACTTAAGTATAAGACATGACGTCATGAAACGCCTATATACATAATGGAATATGCTCAGCCATAAAAAGAATGAAATAATGTCATTTGCAATTAGCATCATCCTTTGACAACCTTTCATTCAACTATTCACCTGTTGCCCCCTTTCTCTGTTTCCTTTCAAAGCAGACTTTCTCAAAAGATCTCTAAACATACTTTCAGCACAAATCATCTCCCATTCATTCAGTCTTCAATGCATTCTAATCTAGCTTCCATTTCCACCACTCTACTAAAACTTCCCTGGTTGTTGTCACCAATGGCGTCCATATTGCTAAGTCCATGCTCCTAAGACATTCAGAAGCACTGAACATAGTCGACCATTCTCTCTCCCTAGTGAAATAATCTCCACTTCTGGCTTCTATCATACCACACTCTCCTGAGTTTCCTCCCCGCCACTCCCAACTGGTTACTTCTTTTCATCCTCCTTAGCTAGAATCTCGTCTGTTATGCTTGTGTTCAGTGATATCTGGCTCTTTGCAGCCCTATGGACTGAAGACGGCCAGGCGCCTCTGTCCATGGAATTTTCCAGGCAGGAATACTGGAGTGAGTTGCCATTTCCTACTTCAGGGGACCTTCCCAACCCAGGGACCGAACCCCCATCTCTTGTGTCTCCCGCGTTGAAAGGCGGGCTCTTTACCACTCATGCCACTGTTTGTTACTTCACCTCTAATGTTGAAGCATCTCAAGTCTTGGTCTTCAGCCTTCTTCTCTGTTTATGCTTCATCTCAAAGGAAATGTGGCTTTGAAGGTCATCTTCATGTGGCTGATTTTCAAATATGCATCTCCAACTTCCCTTGAGCTCCAGATACTTATAGTCAACTTCCTGTGTGACAGCTCTACCAGGTATCTAATAGGGATGTCAAAGTCTTAATATGAGCAAAATGAATCTCCCACTGCTGGATATACACTGTACTTCTTGCTTCCCTGGATAAATGCACTCTAATCCTTTCACTTTATTGTGTCATTCCATTCGATAATCACACTCCCAGGAGGAAAAATAAGAGAGTTGTAGTTTGGCTCTTGTTCCCACTCCTTGGCAAATCAAGTACTGGTCCTGCCAATCCTGCATGTGACGGTCACTGGGTGATTTCCCAAGTGGAAATGGAGGTGCTTATACCAGAAAAAAAAGCAGCTAGATGCCGGGCAGGCAGAAACAACAGCTGTCCACAGTCCGTCATCATGCACAGCTGGTAGGAGCTGCTGACACCAAAACATTGGCCTCATGACAAGAACAGTCCTCAGGTTGATGTTCCATGTTTCTTGAAGTTATTTGGTGATGGCTGTATTGCTAGTGGGTTGCGCAAATTTCCCCACATGAGAATTTTCTCACAAAATCCCAGAAGGCAGACAGTAGGGCCTTATGGGGTGTGAACACTGCCAGCCGGCAACGTAACCTTCACTCATTACACATCATCTTGTGTTTGTTCCTGTTTGCCCAGGGGTCAGGTTGCTAAGAGTGTGGAAATTTGTGTTTCTCTCTCTACAAATGAAATAGGCTAGAGAAATAAGCTCTCATATATCTTCTCATACATATTCTCAGCTGTTGAGAAGAAGGTATGTACATTTTCCACATTTTTTTGCTTGTTAACAATGCCCCACAGCTACATTAAAGAGACTGCAATAAATACAAGAATTAACTTACCAAATATATATTGATCCCTAGCCAGGGGTTAAGATTACACTGAAGAGTTAAAAAAAAAACAAAACTCTTAAAATCACATCCCCCAAAATGAAATACTTAGGAATAAATCTAGCAAAGGAGGTGAAAGATTTACATGTGAGAACTATAAAACTTTGATAAAGGAAACTGAAGATGATTCAAAGAAATGGAAATATATCCCATGTTCTTGGATTGGAAGAATTAATATTGTTTAAATAGCCATATATTCAAAGCAGTCTACAGATTTAATGTGACCCCTATCTAAGTACCCATGACATTTTTCACAGAACTAGAACAAATAGTCCTAAAATTTAAGTGGAACCTTAAAAGACACAGAACTGCCAAAGCAATCCTGAGGATAAAGAACAAAGCTGGAGGCATAACCCTTCCAGACTTCAGACACTACTACAAAGCTATAGTAATCAGCACAGCATGGTATGAGCACAAAAATAGGCATATGGATCAATGGAGCAAAATAGAGAGGCCAGAAATAGATCCACACACCTACAGTCAATTAATTTTTAACAAAGGAGGCAAGAATGTACAACGGAGAAAAAATGGTCTCTTCAGCAAGTTGTGTGAGGAACGTTGGACAGCATCATGTAAATTGATGAAGTTAGAACACTTTCACATTATGCACAAAATAAACTAAAAAGGGCTTAAAGACTTAAGTATAAGACATGACGTCATGAAACGCCTATATACATAATGGAATATGCTCAGCCATAAAAAGAATGAAATAATGTCATTTGCAGCAACATGGATGGACCTAAAGACTGTAATACTAAGTGAAGCCATCAGCTGCTGCTGCTGCTCCTGCCACTGCTAAGTCACTGCAGTCGTGTCCGACTCTGTGCGACCCCATAGACGGCAGCCCACCAGGCTCCCCCGCCCCTGGGATTCTCCAGGCAAGAACACGAGTGGGTTGCCATTTCCTTCTCCAATGCGTGAAAGGGAAGTCGCTCAGTCATGTCTGACTCTTAGTGACCCCATGGACTGCAGTCTACCAGGCTCCTCCGTCCATGGGATTTTCCAGGCAAGAGTACTGGAGTGGGGTGCCATTGCCTTCTCCAGAAGTCATCAGATACAGAAAGACAAACACCATATGATATCACTAATAGGTAAAATCTAAAATATGGTATAAATGAATGTATTTCCAAAATAGAAACAAACTCACAGATAGTAAACAAACTTACAGTTACCAAAGGAAAAAGGGGGTGGGCAAGGATAAATTAAGAGTTTGGGATTAGCAGACACTAACTGCTACATCTAAAATAGATAAACAAGGTCTTACTGTATAGCACAGGAATCAACATTCAATATAGTGTAATAAATCATAATGGAAAAATATGAAAAAGAGCATATACATGTATATAACTGAATCTCTTTATTGTACACTAAAAACACAACATTGTAAATTAACTCTACTTTGATTTACACATATTCAACTATACTTTGAAACTTAATTTTAAAGTTTTTAATTAAAAAAATTTAAAAAGATTACAATTAAAAAGGTTACACTGAAGAGAATTTGCCCCCATTATATTTTTCTTATTCCTGATACCACTTTTCTTCCCTTTCTGCCCCTTCCTAGCCTCTCCACAACTAACAACCATCTACATAATGCTTGGTTCACCCACCATCCAAAGTCTGTTTCTTTAGGATTTTTTTTTTTAATGGAGGAAAGAAAAAGAAAAGAAGGCAGAAGTGCCATAGAGGGTTTGCCAAAGTGGAAATTAAAAGTTCAAAACATCTAAAACTAAACAGGTCCCTAACCACACTAGGATCTGAAACTAAATCTGGGAGATGGAAGCTTTCAGGCAATCATTCCTCCTCTGTGATGAATGGACGGTATCAACCATCTTTCTACTTGTCTTTTGAGAAGTTTTATTTACCCTGCTATAAGGTGAGATGAACTCCGAGGTTGTTGTATACCCTAGTGCAACTGGGGACAGTAATGAAATCCTGTAAAAAGATTAGTTTAAAAAAAAAATCAATATTTATGGAACGACACTCAGAGACTAAAAGGAAACAAAAACATGTTTAACCAGACAGTGTTCTGGGATGCACTCTGAAAACTCAGAATCAAAGTTGTTTAATTCGAAATGACTTTGCAAAACATGGAGTATAATCTCATTTACCTAGAGCGTCTGGCACTTGACAAAATACAACACACAAAAATCTGACTAGCATGTTAAGATGTTTCTATTCTGCTCCCGCTATGGGAGAAAACTCTATGGTAGAAAGACAGATGCTGCTGTGTGAATATAAACTGCCCCCACCCCTCATCCCTTCACATCACTCATCCGAATACAGTTGCAAGGTGTCAAGCAGGACAAGCCTCAAAAAAGGGGCTAGAATGATCACCTGGGTAATCCTGAGGATTAACTTGAGGATTGTCACTTCCAATAGAATCAAAAAGTGTGAAAGATGAGGGCTCAACCAGCAGGGTGGCATTCCACCCAGAGCAACCTGAACCCTGCAGCCTCTATGATAAGAATTCTTAGAAATATCATTTTTGTTCCAATTAAGACAATATGTATGAAATGGCAGACATGAAACTATAGGATTAAGGACTTCAGGAGCCTCTGGAGCCTTCATTGTTTGAAATCAAATATAATCTCAGTAGCAGAGCTAAATGTAGATCTATTTGCCCTGGCTCATGCTATAATATGATTAATAATAAAAACTAATATTTGCTAAGCACTTTTGTGCTAGAAGGGCTTTTCCAGATTATCTCCTTTATATGGTCAATACAACAGCGCTACAAGTAGATATTATCACCGTCTGGATTCTTGAGGAATCCAGAGCTTAGGAAGATGAAGAAACCTGACCAGGATTGCACAGCTAGTAAGTGATGGAGCCACAATTTTCACCCAGGAAAACTGACTCCAGATCACAAAGGTTTTACTGCTATAGAACGGCACCCCCATAGAGTCCAGTACTTTGAACCTGGAAGCTGCTTCTTGGCAGCCTTTTTTTTTTTTTTAATTTCAAATGAGGTGATAATGCTCCTAATTTGTTTAATTTTGGAATGATTTTCCTGTCCTTATTTTCCTTAAGTCACACATATAGTAAGTGATATATTGGGGTCCAGATGGGAATCTCAGTTTTAATATCCAATTCACTCCACTGGTGCAACAGTCCATGGGGTCACAGACAGTCAGACACCAGAGTGATGGAACTGAACTGACTGGTGAGGGAGGGATTCCTACGCTAGGGTTATGGGGATGGCTGGATACACCACACCCAACACTGGACAGATGACGTGGACAGCAGCTCATTAGTCACAGCTACACACTGCCTGGGGGAGGGGGACATTGCAGGCCAAGGCTACATTTAGAAATGGAGAAAAGCAGAACCTGTGAGAAGCAGACTCTGTAGTATCAATAGGGTGAAGTGAAGCGTTAGTCACTCAGTCATGTCCGACTCTTTGCGACCCCATGGACCGTAGCCCACCAGGCTCCTCTGTCCTGAATACTGGAGTGGGTTGCCATGCCTTCCTCCAGAGGATCTTCTGACGCAGGGATCGAACCTCGGTCTCCTGGATTGCAGGCAGGTTCCTTACTGTATGAGTCACCAAGGAAGCCCCATCAATAGGGTAAAGTACCACCTATTCCACAGGAGAATATGACTGGTTTGTTTGAATTATCCTGCAGGGTTTTAAGGATCCGAAAACTGCTACTCAGGGATAGTCAGGAGCTGTCTGTGATCCCCTTAATAGGAAGAGTTGTTTGCCTTGGAGACCTTATCTGCAGAAGCAGGGTGGAAAGGGGAATTTGCAGTCAGACCATGTGAAGTCCTTCCAATCTGATCAAATGTCAAGACACTGTATAATATAGGGCCTTAATTTTAAGACTTACACTATGGTCTCTCTATAAAACATAAATAGATGAGAAATAAAGGGAAAGTGCATGGGAAAGATAGCTGGCTAGAAAAGAGGAGGGTGTATTTGAATCACGTAAGGCTATGTGTCTGCAGATGATACCACCCTTGCGGCAGAAAGTGAAGAGGAACTAAAAAGCCTCTTGATGAAAGTGAGAGAGGAGAGTGAAAAAGTTGGCTTAAAGCTCAACATTCAGAAACGAAGATCATGGCATCTGGTCCCATCACTTCATGGGAAATAGATGGGGAAACAATGGAAACGGTGTCAGACTTTATTTTTTTGGGCTCCAAAATCACTGCAGATGGTGATTGCAGCCATGAAATTAAAAGACGCTTACTCCTTGGAAGGAAAGTTATAACCAACCTAGATAGCATATTCAAAAGCAGACACATTACTTTGCCAACAAAGGTCCGTCTAGTCAATGATATGTTTTTTCCAGTAGTCATGTATGGATGTGAGAGCTGGACTGTGAAGAAAGCTGAGTGCCGAAGAATTGATACTTTTGAACTGTGGTGTTGGAGAAGACTCTTGAGAGTCCCTTGGACTGCAAGGAGATCCAACCAGTCCATTCTGAAGATCAGTCCTGGGTGTTCAATGGAAGGACTGATGCTAAAGCTGAAACTCCAGTACTTTGGCCACCTCATGCGAAGAGCTGACTCATTGGAAAAGACCCTGATGCTGGGAGGGATTGGGGGCAGGAGGAAAAGGGGATGACAGAGGATGAGATGGCTGGATGGCATCACCGACTCGATGGACATGGGTTTGGGTGAACTCCGGGAGTTGGTGATGGACAGGGAGGCCTGGCGTGCTGCAATTCATGGGGTCACAAAGAGTTGGACACGACTGAGTGACTAAACTGAACTGAACTGAAGGCTACGTGGAATGGAAAATGAGAGTTAAATGAGACTGGAAAGCTGGTTTCCAAGGCCTTTGAAGAGCCATTAAAGATTTCTGAAAAGTAGAAGAACATGACCACATATATGTTTTAGGAAAAGTCTATCTGTAATGAGGATCGATTAGAAAGGAGAAGAAAGCAGAGACAGGCAAAGTAGATAACCGCTTATTGAAACCACAATAGTGAGAAGTCATGGGCATTTGAAAACTAGCCCCCATGGAAAGATAAGTAAAAGAGCAAGTCAAGATAAATTATAGCGGCACAGACCACAGGGGCAATCAAATGACTGGCTGTAGGAAGTAAGGGGGCAAAAGAAGTAAAAGCTACTCCAAGACAGCCCATCTTTGTTTAAAATTTTGATATTTTGTTTACCATGGATGGTTTACATTAATTTTGATGTTTAAAAATAAATATTGCATTAGAATATTGATCTTGATTACAGAGTACATTAATTTCCTGTGGCTGCTCTAAGAAATTACTATAAACTTAGTGGCTTAAAACAACAAAAATGTATTCTCTCATCGTTCTGGAGGCCAGAAGTCTGAAACTGAGATGTCAGTAGGACCACACTCCCCCTAGAGGCTCTGTGGGAGAAATCATTCCTTGCCTCTTTTAGCTTCTGATAGCCGCCAGCATTCCTTGGCGTGCAGCTGCATCACGTCCATCCCTGGGCTTTCCTGATCTCTCAGACAGTAAAGAATCTGCCTGCAATGCAGGAGACCAAAGTTCGATCCCTGGATCAGGAAGATCCCCTGGAGAAGGAAACAGCAACCTACTCCAGAATTCTTGCCTGGAGTATCCCATGGACAGAGGAGCCTGGTGGGCCACAGTCAGACACTTACACCTCTACGCAGTAGTCACAATTCCATTTCTTCTTCTTTCTGTGTAAAATCTGGCTCTGCCTCTCTCTTGCAAGGACATCTGTGATTGCATTTAGGGCTCACTCAGATAACCCCGGATAACATCTCCATTTTATGAATCTTAACTTAATATCTGCAAAGCTGTCAGTCACAGGTTCCAGAGATTAAGATTTGGATGGGGGCGGGTCAGTTCAGTCGCTCAGTCATGTCTCTTTGAGACCCCATGGACTGAAGCACGACAGGCCTCCCTATTCATCACCAACTCCCAGAGCTTGCTCAAACTCGTGTCCATCAAGATGGTGATGCCATCCAAACATCTTATTCTCTGTCATCCCTTTCTCCTCCTGCTTTCAATTTTTCCCAGCATCAGGGTCTTTTCAAATGAGTCAGGTGGCCAAAGTATTGGAGTTTCAGCTTTAACACCAGTCCTTCTAATGAATATTCAGGACTGATTTCCTTTAGGATGGACTGGTTGGATCTCCTTTAAGTCCAAGGGACTCTCAAGAGTCTTCTGCAGAACCACAGTTCAAAAGCATTAGTTCTTTGGTACTCAGCTTTCTTTATAGTCCAACTCTCACATCCACACATGACTACTGGAAAAACCATAGCTTTGACTAGATGGACCTTTGTTGGCAAAGTAATGTCTCTGCTTTTAAACATGCTGTCTAGGTTGGTCATAGTTTTTGTTCCAAGGAGCAAGTATCTTTTAATTTCATGACTGCAGTCACCATCTGCAATTTTGGAGCCCAAAAAATAAAGTCTGCCACTGTTTCCACATCTATTTTCCATGAAGTGATGGGACCGGATGCCATGATTTTTGTTTTCTGAATGTTGAGCTTTAAGCCAACTTTTTCACTTTCCTCCTTTACTTTCATCAAGAGGCTCTTTAGCTCGTCTTCACTTTCTGCCATAAGGGTGGTGTCATCTGTGTATCTGGGGTTATTGACATTTCTCTCAGAAATCTTGATTCTAGTTTGTGCTTCATCCAGCCTGGCATTTCACATGATGTACTCTGCATAGAAGTTATATAAACAGGATGACAATATACAGACTTGACGTACACCTTTCCCGATTTGGAACCAGTCTGTTGTTCCGTTTTTCCATGTTGGGGGAAGGGGAGAGGCTAGTTTTTAGTCTACCACATGGACTTTTAAATTTTGCATCTAGGAAAAGTACCTCCCTTTACTCTCCTCACTTACCATGGACCCAGCCCTGAACTATTTGGGCCTAGAACATTAGCAGAACGGTAGTTTTGCTTACAAAAATGGAGAATTAAAGAGAAGGAACTGATTTGGAACACAACTTTTGCTTTATTTAAAATATACCTACTATCATATTGGACATTATAGTGCCCAATCAGATGCTGACACCTATTTTTTTACTTTCCTTGAACATGGCCTCATTTTTCTGGAGCCACATGAAAGCCCACCTTGAAAACAGGTTAGGACATTTTGTGTCTTTGCCTAGAGTTGAGAAGATAACATTGCCCAGTGTTCACCTCCCTTTCTTGGAAACAGTACCATAACTTTCTTTGGGGAACCAGCTCTCTTCTACTTTGACATGATGTGATTAGATGATCTCTGTTCCCAACCCCAGGATTGGAACTTGTGACTCAGGCATTGTTTAATCAATGGAAACTGCTTCTCCCTAACTCTAGCTGTTGGTTTACAAATGTGCATTTGCTGCAAATTGGTCTAATAAAAATGAGTTTGGGGATTTCAGTGGGACCCACCATGAAGAACTGAGTTTTCCTCTCAACTTGTATCAGCGAATATGTGTGTCTGGAGCCCAAAGCTAACAGAGAAAAGGCAAAACCAAGACTCAAAGATCCCAATAACATCCTTTCAGTCACTAAATCAGATCACACTTGAAGCCAGATCTACTCCCAGGCTTTTCAGTTACCTGAACCAATAAAAGATGCTTACTTCTTGGAAGAAAGGTTATGACCAACCTAGACAGCATATTAAAAAGTAGAGACATTACTGTGACAACAAGGGTCCGTCTAGTCAAGGCTATGGTTTTCCCAGTGGTCATGTATGGATGTGAGAGTTGGATTGTGAAGAAAGCTGAGCGCTGACGAATTGATGCTTTTGAGCCATGGTGTTGGAGAACTCTTGAGAGTCCCTTGGACTGCAAGGAGATCCAACCAGTGCATCCTAAAGGAGATCAGTCCTGGGTATTCATTGGAAGGACTGATGTTGAAGCTGAAACTCCAATACTTTGGCCACCTGATGCGAAGAGCTGACTCATTTGAAAAGACCCTGATGCTGGGAAAGATTGAGGGCAGGAGGAGAAGGAGATGACAGAGGATGAGATGGTTGAATGGCATCACTGACTCAATGGACGTGGGTTTGGGTAGACTCTGAGAGTTGGTGATGGACAGGGAGGCCTGGCGTGCTGTGGTTCATGGGGTCACAAAGAGTCGGACAAGACTGAGCGACTGAACTGAACTGAACCAATAAACCAATACATTTGTCTTATTGTGTATTGATTTTTCTCTGTAATTTAAAATCATAACCGGGACTTCCCTGGTGGTGCAGTGGTTAAGACTTCACCTTCCAAGGCAGGGGATGCAGGTTCGATCCCCCATCTGGAAGTTAAGATCCCTATGCTTCAAGTCCAAAAGAGCAAAACGTTTTTTTAAAGTAACATTGTAACAAATTCAATAAAAACTTTAAAAATGGTCCACATCAGAAGAAAATCATCAAAAAAATTTTTTAAATAAATAAAAAATAAAACCATTTGTTGTTGTTTTTATTTGCTAAATTGTGTCCAGTTCTTCATAACCCTATGGACTGTAGCCTGCCAGGTTCCTCTGTCCATGGGATTTCCCAGGCAATACTGGAGTGGGTTGCCATTTCTTTCTCCAAAATAAAACCATAAATAATAGTTTAAAAACTTTAATAAAACATATTTATGATTCTAAATACTTGGTTGCCCAGTGGAAATGGTGTGGTGCATGGGGCGGGAAAACTTACTGAGCTGAGGCTGTACCCAAGGGACATTTTTATTTTATTTGTTGAGAGTGGGAATTATTTCATCCTTTGACCAGGACACCACCACTGTCATGGTATTTATTCAGTGCCACAAAGCCTCCAGTGGGAACCTAACATTTTCCCTCAAGGAGCGAGGACTATCTGCTCAGTTTCCAGGCAATACACTGATTGAGCAACAAAAAGGAATTAGAGGAAGACTAGGAAGGTCGCTAGGTAATCCTGGACAAAGCTACTAGAAAACGTGAAAAGGAAGACCATGGGGAAAAGGGACCAGGGCAAGAGGAAACTGATCAGAAATGCAGGGAGGTGATAAGGCATAAATATTTACCAAATTACATTCCTTCAAGTTAGCTGGGCTTTCTTTACAAAAATGGCAATGACTAGCAGTGTACCTATAAATTACTCCTATTTGTACACACCTTTTTTCTTGTTGTTGGAAAAATGGAAATTAACAATAAAGAAGTGAAAAAAGAAACTATAATTAAAACAGTAAATGAAACCATTTTCTTTTCATCATTCCATACATGCCCTTCATATATCATAGAAATGATTAAATGGCATAAGACTGAATTATGCCAAAATAATGAAGAGTGAAAATTTCATAATAGTCAACTCAATCATCTCTTCATCACTTTACATCTCAATATCTGACCTCAAGACAGTTCCTTCCAAGTCATATTAAGAATATTTAAAAGAAACAGGAAAGTCTACCAGTAAGATAGCTTCTCCAGTAAAACAGTAACTGTCCACCCAGGAGAGTCTACATTTTCAGCAGCAATTTAACACCTTGCCTAAATCTTTCAACATCTCACTAATTCTTTCTTCTTAGCTAGTAAAGAGATGGCTTATATGTTGGAGTGGGTCCTTTTGTATTAAGTTTAAAAAATAGCAGTTGACTACATTTTATACTAATTATACCAATGGTCTATAGTAATAGGCAAAATAACCTCCAGAGAAATGTGTTTTTAAAAATATAAATATGTAAATAAAGAGCCTGTGAAGATATTAACAGTTTTCCTTGACCTTAAATTTCTAAGCACTATTCAAAGCTCTTTGGGGGCCATAATCACTGTAGTCTATAGAGTTACTGTTACTTGCATTTGGCAAGATTCTCCATGTCAATTGTACAGTGTGAGGCTGAACAAGAAAGAGAAGTAAAGGGAAAAAATTTGGCAAAACATCTTGGTATTAGCTTTCACTTACATGACTTAGAGAGGTATAATGGACAGCCATCACAGTGAATAAAAATAAGAGGTGACTTTTTGGAAGGGATCCAGATTCTCTCTTATTTAAGGAAGTCAACTCAATTTACCTTGAAACAAGATTTATGTTCTTTGGAGGTAAAAACATTAAAGGATCAGGTATGTGATCACATTTTAGGGGAAAATATAAGATTCCAAACATGGCAGTACTTATAAATACACAATATGCGTGTTCATACATACAAATGTATTCTGAACATTCTGATGAAGAAAAAATGTTTATACTTTTTAGATCAGTTCCAAAATTCACTTAGGAAAAGTCTTAGAAGCTCTTAGAGATGAAAACTCTAATAAATGAAGTCTAATTTTCATGAATACCTTTACTCAAGGGCTATTTGACCTGAATTACACAGCACGTTTTGAGCTTTGTAACTCTTAAGAGTGCATATAATTTTTAATTGACTTTTCTTTGGCAATATCAGTATGTTTGTATTATATTCATGGGACTCCCTCTACTGTATAACTTAACACATGAAAATTCTTGTTTTACTCTTTACCAAGGTTTCCTTGCAGCTTGATGGATAAGGTGTCTAATTATGGAGTACTGCAGAAGGCTTTGGATCAAATCAGATGTTTTTATTGAAAATGAGGTCATATTGGGTTGTGTGGTATAGCTAAATAATCAGTTAACTGTTTTTCCAAGCCAAACACAGAGTAATTAGGTTTAGTAACATGGCTTCCTCCCTAAGATCCATAACTCAGACATGGTGGTTTGGGAACAATAGGGATAGAACTTGTGTATGTTTTTCTTGGACATTCAAATCAATGTCACTTTCTAACTAGACTACTTTTTAGCTAGGACATAATTTTACTTTCATTTTTACTTTATGTGACATTGCCTGGGAGAACATTTTCCAATTTTTCATGTTTTCATTTTCCAAACAATCATCTAAAATTTTGTGGTTCCAAAATTTATCACTCAAGTTATGTAAGTCATGTTATTACAGATAAACAATGAGTCATTGTTATTAACAATAATGAATCATTCATTAATAACAATGAATTGGATACTAATTTATACAGTGATATCCTTAAACATCCATTAGAGTATTTTGATAATAGATTTCCAGATATTTCATGGAAGCATTTGATTTCAAATATATTGTCACCGTGCCACCAAAAATCATTGAAATGTTCTAGTTCTAATATTCTCTCTGTTTCAAATGCTGTGTTTCTTGTGTACCTGGAAAACTTGGTTTGGTGGTCAGGAAATATGAGATTCATGGTGTATCCAGGTCCATTTTTTTTAAATTTGTTAAACAATAAACTTAGATCAGCTTTATGTTCAAATAGTGCCTAATTTTTCACATTCCAAGGTATAGGTTTAGGCACAAGTCTTAGATGACATATATCAGATCACTCTACTGAAGAATTATTGTTGTTTAGTAGTTAAGTCATTTCCAATTCCTTTGTGAACCCATGGATTGTAACCTGCCAGGCTTCTCTGTCCATGGGATTTCCCAGGCAAGAATACTAGAGTGGGTTGCCATTTCCTTCTACAGGGGATCTTCCCGACCCAGGGATCAAACCGTCTCCTGCACTGGCAGGCAGAGTCTTTACTACTGAGCTATCAGGGAAGCCCACTGAAGAATTAGAACTCTCCTATTAAGATTACCAAAATTAATACTAAATTTTGGTATTCCTTCCAAGACACCAAAATTTACTATGTATTTCACATTGTTGGTTTGGCCACACAAAGTGATTTCACATTTTAGCTTTGGGCCATTAGATATCTTTTCCATTCCACTTTTATGCCTCAAAAGGGTATTATGCAGTGTACCATTATAAAATTTCCATATTCATCTTAGGTTTACTACCAATATGACTTCAAAAATGATATTGTCAAAACTGCAATGACTGTGAAATTAAGATGTCTTTTAGGGCATCCAGGAACAGCTGTATTGAATAGCCTGACATCTGTGAAATCAAAAGTGTATTTTGAATTCAACTTTCAAACCACAGAATTTGAGTAAGCAAAAACTGACCATGTGTTAAAAACACTTGAAACTCTTCCTCTTGTAACTGTTTATCTACATTTTTAAAACTCTGTTTACATTGTAGTAACAGCTGTGTTTAAAAGGGACATGACAGAGCAGACTAATTTATAATGCAAAACTCTATTCTAAAAAAAAAAAACTTATGTTTGAAAAAACACTTCAAAAGAGGGCAAAAATGATTAAAATAGACACAACCATTTGTTTAAACTATGACTTTCTCAAGAAAAAACAGCCTAATGTAAACTGGCCTATGCATGTTCCAAGCAGCTGTTCTGTGTAAGGCCTCTACAAAAGCTTTCTCTTTGGGGGATGGGCAGAAAGAAAATGAGCAACTGACCATAACAAAAGGTCACGGCCATTCAAGAAACAGCAAAAATCTAAGGACGAAATAGTAAACATTTTTCAACTGTGCCAAGTTAGTTAAACTAAAGGCTGAGGAGACAGAGCCTGTGACCACCACTGCAGTCAGTGATCTCATCACTGAAAAGTGAGAAAGTCACCTTTGACCAGCATTCATTCATTGGATTTGTACAGAAAATGGCAAACCTTTTTGATAACGAAAAAAGTCCAAATGAATGTTTTGTTTATGTTTTACCACATAGTAGCTAACCTTTCTTTTCACTCTCTTTTCTTTAAATCAGTGGGCACCACATGGCTCAGACAGTAAAGAATCCGCCTGCAATGCAGGAGAACTGTCTAGGTCGGAAAGATCCCCTTGAGAAGGGAATGGCTACTCACTCCAGTGTTCTTGCCTGGAGATTCCCATGGACAGAGGAACCTGGCAGGCTACAGCCCATGGGGTCACAAAGAATCAGATACCACGGAGCGATCAACACTTTCACTTTCAAAGAAACATGAGAACAGTTTCATTTCACACAATGTAATTTTGTTGAATGATATTCCTGGCAATTCCTAGCACAGTGCCTGCAATATAGTTAAAGTTTAAAAACAAAAACAAAAACACGAAGTTCTCTTCTTTATGGAGGATCACAAAATTCTCATTTTCCGATGAGTTAAATTGGGTCAATTTCAATTCATTCATCCATTTACCCATGTAACAAAGATATTCGGAGCATCTACTTTGTGACAGGTGATATTCCAGTCACTGAAAACACAATGATGTAAATGAAATTCCAGTCCTTGGAGACAGAGACAATTGAAAAGGAAAAAAGAGGGAAGGAAGGAAGCAAGGCAAAAAGGAAAGAAGGAGTCAGGAATGACAAATGTAAGAGAATAAAACCAGGCAGGGCATTAGAGTTGGGGGGGCGGTTCACTCTCTCGGTCAGAGTGCTCATGAAGGGCTCCCTGAGTAAATGACATTAATACTGTGCCTTGGAAATCTCTGGAAAGAACACTCCAGGCTGAGGAGCCAGCAGGGAACAAGGCTTTGAGTAGTCTTCTAAATCAGTTATTCTCTATACTTACAACTCAATTAGCATGTGAGGGAGGAAGTCTATAATCTTAATGGGAATCTTAGCCATTCCATGGGTTTCATTTATATAACATTCGAAATACATTTTGGAAAAATAAACCAAAATGAAAGTGAGAGTTTGCTGCTGTTAAGGTGCATTCGTTAAAACAGGAAAGAATTAGCTTTACAGTTAATATTTGTGTCTCTGTCTTGGGCTTCCCTAGTGGCTCAGACGGTAAAGAATCTGCCTGCAGTGCAGGAGACTGGGGTTTGACTC
The DNA here is from genome assembly GCA_006410675.1 of Oreotragus oreotragus. NCBI lineage: Eukaryota > Metazoa > Chordata > Mammalia > Artiodactyla > Bovidae > Oreotragus > Oreotragus oreotragus. Next base: position 40,318 of record SJYX01000586.1, on the reverse strand, counting down.
CCGAGTCGGGAAGATCCCCTGGAGAAGGGAATGGCGACCCACTCCAAGTATTCTTGCCTGGAGAATCCCATGGACAGAGGAGCCTGACAGGCTACAGTCCATGGGGTCACAAAGAGTCAGACATGACTAAGCGACTAACACTTTCAATGACACTTCTCTAATTGCACATATATTTGTATCATTGACATGTATATTTACATTTGAAATATGCTATATACTCTGGTTATACCCATACCTACATCTATCTATCTATTTACCTGCCTATCTATCATTTATCAATGTGCTGCTAGACATACGACATAGTTATGTTAGTACTAAGGCCTCACACCTGATTAACTTACTTTCGAAACTCCTGGGAAACTCCTCAGAAGTAGGATGGATATCTGTCAATCTATAACATGTGTATCTACACCTGTACCTGGCTATGCTTATAACTGTATTATGTATACAGAAGACTTCAATTTAAGCACTCCCAGGCAATCATTACAGACCAACTGGATCTATCATCTACAGCAAGAAGATGATTCTACTCATAAAACAGAATCTGGGGAATTATTTTTGTTACTATCTTCTAAGGAGATGTTGAAAAGAGGTCCCCAAAAGATAAATTAATAATTCTAAGTAGCATAAGAAATCTTATTTTATCATTTGAAAAAATGTGAAAATGCCACCACTGCTTTATCCTAAAGGTCTCCCCTTGGAAAGGGCCACCCCCTCCTCCCCAAACCAGAAGTCGAAGATGGGTTACCAATTCCAACGCAGTCACCTCCAGGGTAGCTGACATAAGGAGAATCCCATGGACAGAGGAGCCTGACAGGCTACAGTCCATGGGGTCACAAAGAGTCAGACATGACTAAGCGACTAACACTTTCAATGACACTTCTCTAATTGCACATATATTTGTATCATTGACATGTATATTTACATTTGAAATATGCTATATACTCTGGTTATACCCATACCTACATCTATCTATCTATTTACCTGCCTATCTATCATTTATCAATGTGCTGCTAGACATACGACATAGTTATGTTAGTACTAAGGCCTCACACCTGATTAACTTACTTTCGAAACTCCTGGGAAACTCCTCAGAAGTAGGATGGATATCTGTCAATCTATAACATGTGTATCTACACCTGTACCTGGCTATGCTTATAACTGTATTATGTATACAGAAGACTTCAATTTAAGCACTCCCAGGCAATCATTACAGACCAACTGGATCTATCATCTACAGCAAGAAGATGATTCTACTCATAAAACAGAATCTGGGGAATTATTTTTGTTACTATCTTCTAAGGAGATGTTGAAAAGAGGTCCCCAAAAGATAAATTAATAATTCTAAGTAGCATAAGAAATCTTATTTTATCATTTGAAAAAATGTGAAAATGCCACCACTGCTTTATCCTAAAGGTCTCCCCTTGGAAAGGGCCACCCCCTCCTCCCCAAACCAGAAGTCGAAGATGGGTTACCAATTCCAACGCAGTCACCTCCAGGGTAGCTGACATATCCAGGGCATTTTTCAAAGCTATGATATATAGATTTTATTTTAAAAGACCTGAAAGCAAAAAGAAACACACTGGCTTTGTCTTTATTCTGGGTCTTGGAGTTCCCTGTTATGATGCTTTATAAAAAGAGATCCTATATTTTCTAATGCCTGGTATGACTGATATTTAACACTGACAACTCCCTCACAATCTTGATTTTGTGATGGAATCATAAAATTACGGGTAATTTTTTAAACAACTCCATCAATTATAATAAAATATGTATGCTTTAAAGCCTTCAAAAATAGGATAGTCACAATCAGTTACCATGTACCCAAGGCGTCATCTGGAATGAGTCTTATGCAATTAGAGTGACTGTGTGCCTGACTTGCTGGGGACAGTCCTGTTTCATGTCTACTGTCTTGACGTAAGAACAGTGCCCTCACTGACTCTCAAGGAAGTCCTGGCAAACTATAGGTATTCAATGTAAAATCGATTGCAGGATGATTGTAAAATTAGAAGAAATTTTATAAATTTAGTGTTTGGTCCAGGATAGGAAATACCACCTGTCACTAAAACTGGAAATTATGGTGGTCACAGTATATAATATTCAATTATTTAAACAACTTTCCTCCTCTGGGAACCAAAGAATCAGAGTAACAAAGAAGGACTATAACACAGAGGTTGCTTGGCTGCCACGCCAGCAAGAGTATAATAGCACAGACATGCAAATACAAGATGGCTTTTACAAGTTTATTCTCTTTCAGGAGCAAAATTAATGAAATCGCTATCTGTAAATGTATTTCTCTGACTACATTTTACTTCTGTGAACTAGCAAAAATTTGGAAGTTTACAGAAACTCATCATTTCCACTTTATCAAATACTAGCAAGGGAAAAGTTATTAAAGTTGAAGATTTCTCAGGGGATGTGTCAGTCCCATTAACTAATCTTTTCTATGGCATATAACATTACTACAGTAAATGTTTGATTACATAGGAGAAGATATTTAAATCATTTTACATTTTCTAATATTTTCCAATTCTACAATTCTACATGTTCCCAGGTATAGTATATTTGTTTCTTAGAGTAGCATCTGTGTTTGGTATTTTTAAAAGGTGTCGGGGGAGCAGAGCATTTCTGAAAAAAAAAAAAAAAAAAAAGCTAGCTGTATGACTATAAAACTTCTTAGAACAATTAATACTCTAATATACATGGTGACTCTAAGAGACAAGCATCACATGGGGCATTTCTCAAACATGTTTGCCCACTGAGCTCTCTTTTCCCTCAGCATCCTGCGAGTCTAATATCTGTGCAACACATTATGGGAAAGGTCTTCTTAGAATAATGTCTTACTCTTCACAAATCTACATGGAAAAAAAAAATCCAGCCCCTCTGTTAAATGTTTTAAAACTACTTAAAAATGCAGTGATGAAAAAAGATGATAAGAAAATGTACCTACGTTTACTTATTTTTTAAAATACCAAGTATCAGCTATGTACTGGGCACTTTTCTAGGTATCACTACTGTACCAATGCAAGCTACGCATCCTTCCTGTTCTCAGGGAGGAAACTTTCTAGTTGGAAATACACAATAAGCACATGTATAAATATGTATGTATCCCTGAATGATGGTATTAGGGTTATAGTATTAGGGTTATAGAGATTTTACCGTTTCTGAGTTTTCTGTAATATGGGTATAGGATGCATATGAGTTCAATGCAATTATAATCAACATATGAAAAGATTTTTTTTTTGTGAAACTTATCAAACTGGTTAAGAGCCTAGAAGAACAAAGAGCCAAGAAGAATCACAATGGTTTTGAAGATTTTTTGAATATTTCCCTAAAATATTAAGGAGCTACAAAGTTATTAGCACAAGGACAGACAAACTAATGAATTCAAATAAGAAGTCCAGAATCAAAAACCTACATGGAAACTTAATGAGTGTAGAAATAGTACTGAAGGTCAATGAAAATGATGGATTACTCTTCAAATAGTGTGGGATAGTTAGTCTTCCTAATGGAAAAATAAATTGAATCCCTGCCTCACACCATACTTAAAAAAGAAATTTAAGGTTGAATAAAGAACTGGAAGATGATGCTGTGAAAGTGCTGCACTCAATATGCCAGCAAATTTGGAAAACTCTGCAGTGGCCANGGGTGGGGAGGGTGGTGTTCCTCATTACTTGGGCCTGATATGAGAATAGCTAATTTAAACTTTGCTGCTAAGTCACTTCAGTTGTGTCCGACTCTGTGCGACCCCAGAGACGGCAGCCCACCAGGCTCCCCTGTCCCTGGGATTCTCCAGGCAAGAACTCTGGAGTGGGTTGCCATTTCCTTCTTCAATGCATGAAAGTGAAAAGTGAAAGTGAGGTCGCTCAGTCGTTTCCGACTCTTAGTGACCCCATGGACTGCAGCCCACCAGGCTCCTCTATCCATGGGATTTTCCAGGCAACAGTACTGGAGTGGGGTGCCATAGTGAGATGCAACTTCCCCCTTATCAGGTTGTCAAAGTTCATACACAGAGTTTATGCTATTTGATTTAACATATTGCGTCTTTCAAAAAACAAATCAAAGCCATTGATTTACATATTTTAAATAGATGAATTATATTATATGTGATTTATATCTGAACAAAACTGTCAAAATTTGCATTTCTATACACTAGCAGTAGTTAACTGGGTCGCTTTTGCTGGTGAGGATGTGGGAATACAGGCATTGTTATATTTTACCAGTTGGAGGCTAAGTTGGTATGACTTTTGGGGAATATTTTGTAAAAGTCTTAGAAAAATAAAATATCTCTTAACCCAGAAATCCCACTTCCAGGAATGTTTCCTACAGATAGGCTCTACATATCCACAAAGTATGTACAATGATATTATTGTAGTATTATATATAATGGCAAAAGAATTGCTTATGATGGTCATGTTTAAGAATAATATAACTTTTACCTTTCAAAGTTAGAGATCAGGCACTTGGAAACCCAAGAAAGAAATAACAGCTTAATAAAATCTTGATAACTAAATTATACTGATGAAAGTGAACGTTTTATACTCCTATTTATTATCAGCATGGCATACTTCACTAGGCAACTACAAATTCATTTATGAGGTTTGGTTTTTATTCAAAAAATGTCTTCAGTTCTTTAAGGAAGATATAACCACTTCTCATTCTGGTATTATGACAGACTAGGGGTTCTGAAAAATCTCCAAAATAATTCCTATAAATTCTGCACAAAATATAACGTATTCTTTCAATGCATAGCTGAGTACTGGAGACGGTAAACAAAATCCTGATATCATACAAGGGAGAGATGGGTGAACCTGAGAATGGTGAACTGGCACGTTCCTGGGCACATTTCTTATCTTGGAAAACAAGAAGACTGAGGGCACATAGTTTTCCAGGGACAAGGAAATGCCTAGAGCTCTCCCAGGGTGGAGTGTTGGCATCTAGAGGTGAAGTTCCTCTAGGATGCATCTCCAATGCATGCTGGGGCTAGGAAAGCATCTAGCCACCAGCCACAGAAAATGTTGCACTCAGTATGTCAGCAAATTTGGATAACTCAGCAGTGGCCATAGGACTGGGAAAGGTCAGTTTTCATCCCAATCCCAAAAAAGGGCAATGCCAAAGGATGTTCAAACTACTGTATAAATGTGGTCATTTCACATGCTAGTAAGGGTATGCTCAAATACCCTTCAAGCTAGGTGTCAGCAGTTTGTGAACCAAGAACCTCCAGAGGCACAAGCTGAGTTTTGAAGAGGCAGAGGAACCAGAGATCAAATTGCCAACATTGGTTGGAACTTACAGAAAGCAAAGGAGATACAGAAAAACATCTACTCCTGCTTCATTGACAGCACTAAAGCCTTTGACTGTGTGGATCACAAAAAACTGGAAAAATCTTAAAGAGATGGGAATACCAGACATGTTACTTATCTCCTAAGAAACCTGTATGCAGGTCAAGAAGCCAGAGAATTGGACATGGAGCAATGGACTGGTTCAAAATTGGGAAAGGAGTACATCAAGGCTGTGTATTCTCACTCTGCTTATTTAACTTTTATGCAGAGCATATCATTCGAAATGCCAGACTGATAAGCTCACTTGGAATCAAGATTGCCGGGAGAAATATCAACAGCCTCAGATATGCACATGACACCATCCTAATGGCAGAAAGCAAAGAGGAACTAAGAGCCTCCTGATAAGGGTAAAAGAGGAGAGTGAAACAGCTGGCTTAAAATTGAACATTGAAAAAACTAAGATCACCTGGTGGCTTCCCAGGCGGCGCTAGTGGTAAAGAACTTGCCTGCCAGTGCAGGAAACATAAGAGGTGCAGGTTCAGTCCCTGGGTTGGGAACATCTCCTGGAAGAGAGAATGGAAAACCAATCCAGCATTCTTGCCTGATATAGGAGGAGGGGTCAGGAAGAGAAGGGGACGACAGAGGATGAGATGGTTGGATGGCATCACTGACTCAACAGACATGAGTTTGAGCAAGCTCCGGGAGATGGTGAAGGAGGAAGCCTGGCGTGCTGCAGTCCGTGGGGTCACAGAGTCGGACAGGACTGAGTGACTGAAAACAACAGCTCTTGCCTGGAGGGCCCCACAGACAGAGGAGTCTGGAAGGCCACAGTCCGTAGGGGTGCACAGAGTTGGACATGACCGAATTGACTTAGTGCACACACACACACACACGTAAGATCCTAGCCCCCAGTCCCATCATGGCAAATAGAAGGGGAAAAAGCTGAAGCTGTGACAGATTTTATTTTCTTGGGTTCAAAAATCACTGCAGATAGTGACTGCAAGCCATGAAATTAAAAGACGCTTGCTCCTTAGAAGCAAAGCCGTGACAAACCTAGACAGTATGTTAAAAAGCAGAGACATCACTTTGCCGACAATGGTCTGGAGCAAACTCCAGGAGACAGTGGAAGACAGAGGATCCTGGTGTGCTGCAGGCCACAGGGTTGCAAAGAGTCAGACACAATTTAGTTACTGAACAATAACGGGAAATGGTGACGAGTCATCTTTCTGGACCAGGAAACTGCGTTAGCAAAAAAACCCTCTGCTGAAAGTTCACAACCACAGGCCTGCCCTCACATAGGTTCCCAATGTGGAGTTATTTGAATGTCTAGGAAGGGCCAAGACTACAGATGAACATAAACATGACCCAGGTTGTATATCAAGGCACCTGCCAGAAGCAAACTCAAATCCTCTCGAGACAGATCAACCCAAGATAATATTCATCCCGAGACTGCAAAGTACAAAGAACAAACCAAAAGACAACAAAAATATTACAAAATGCGTGAGGCAATAACACTTAATGAAAAGTGTCAGGAAAAAACTCGTAAACCCTCAAAATAATGTAGTAATTATAAACAAGATAATATATATATATAGGATGGTTTTAAGAAAGATAACACAAAATTGTAAATGTAAGAAAATAGCATCTACAAAGTTGGGCAAATTTGAGGTGAGCCAAAAGGAAGTTTCAGAAATAAAAAGTGTAATCAGTGATGGCTCCAAACTGGAAACTTGATATATGAATGGTGATATATTTATACAATGAAAACTTGCATGAGTCTCACAGATATGTTCACTGAAAGAGATCTGATACAGAGTTTGTGTTATTCAATTAAATGTGTTATACATTTCCAAAAGACAGATAAAAGCCATTGATTTATATATTTTAAATAGGTGAATTACATTATACGTGAATGATATCTCAACAAACTGTCAAAATTTGCATTTCTATATACTGGCAGTAGTTAGAAAATGGAATTTGTTAAGGACTTTTTTTTTTTTTTTTAAAGGAAGTTACTGGGAAGTAACCCCTGGCAGTTCAGGGGTTAGGACTCTACCCTCTAATTGCTGAGGACCCAAGTTCAATCCCTGGTTGGGGAGTTCAGATCCAGCAAACCAAACAGCACAGTCAAAAAAAGACAAAAAGCAAAAAAAAAAAAAAAGAGATATTATTTGCAACAGCAAGATGTGGTAAATTTTAGCTAGAAACTTCAAAAGCTTTTTTAAAAAATCAACAATGTGTGTATCTGAGATCAAGTCCCTTTAAAAGCTGCATCCAATGAGAATGAGATTCCTGCACCATTGACAATATTACCAAGTAACAAGACAGAGAATCCCCCAAAGGGACCCGTGTACACAAACCCCACGTGTGCTGACAATGGGGAGGCTGTGCCTGTGGGGATGGAAGGCAGACAGGAAGTCTCTGTGCCTTCCACTCAGGTTTTTCTGGGAACCTAAAACGTCTCTGAAAACCAAAGTATAACACGAAAACAAAACGAACATAATGACAATGACAACAGCCCTTGGTGTATGACAGTGGTGGCTTTTCAAGTCAGCGGAGAAAGGCCTTTTTCCCCATGTGTGATAATGGAACACTTGGCTACTTGTATGTCAAAAATAAGAAACTCAATCCTTGTGCCATGTGAAAAAATGAATTCCATATATATTAGTGACCAAAATACTAGAAAAAGGTAAAACTTTTCAAAGAAAAAATAGTCTCTCTATGCATGAAACACAAAAGATAGTACTTTTATGACACTTTTATGTAAGGGCTCCCTGGTGGCTCAGAGGTTAAAGCGTCTGCCTCCAATGCGGGAGACCTGGGTTCAATCCCTGGGTCGGGAAGATCCCCTGGAGAAGGAAATGGCAATCCACTCCAGTATTCTTGCCTGGAGAATCCCATGGATGGAGGAGCCTGGTAGGCTACAGTCCACGGGGTTGCAAAGAGTCGGACACGACTGAGCGACTTCACTTCACCTTCACCTCACCTTTATGACATAAAACATAAACTAAAAAAGGAAAATTGATTAATTTTATTGTATTCTATTATATCCAAATGAAAATCTGTGCATAAAAATGTACCATAATCCAGTTCTATTTACAGTTTTTAAAGGAATCTCCACACTGTTCTCCATAGTGGCTGTACTAGTTTGCATTCCCACCAACAGTGTAAGAGGGTTCCCTTTTCTCCACACCCTCTCCAGCATTTATTGCTTGTAGAAGCCTAGTAGGTTACAGTCCACGGGATCGCAGAGTCGGACACGACTGAGCGACTTCACCTTCACCTTAAATGAGTAAAGGTGATCAATTGTATGAAATCTTTAATTTCAAAATTAAATTACTTAGTTAAAAAAAAAGGAAAGACAACTGAACATTACAGTATGTACTTACATATAAGTATAAAACTACATGGTTCCAGGCAATTATGGAAATGAAATTCACATCAATCTTTTACCACAATATTGATGAATTTAAAGTTTTTATAAGCATGAACCTTTAAAATATTTGAATTTTCTCAAACTAAATTCTATCTTGTAAACCACAACATTCATAAACATGCCCTCACCCTTATATAACAGAATTATTATGTAAGAGAAGAGGTCAACTACAGAGTGGAAATTGCCAAGGATTTAGAATCCAGAATACTGAGCTCAACTCTAGCCCCACCATTTCCTGAGGGTGTGATCCCAGGTAAATAATTTGATCTGTGTGAGTCTGTTTCCTCATGTATAAAATGAGGATAATGATAGTATCATCTCACTGAACTATCATGAGGATTAAAGGAGAATATACAGGAAAGTGCTCTGTAAATCTTAAACCCATTTTGCCAAAAATAGTAACTCATTTCTGTACCAAAAGGCAAAAGATGCTTACTATGTGAAACTTGCCTTAAGGGGATAAGTGAAGCGCTCTGGTGGAGGAGGCAAGATTAACACTGAAAGCAATACCATGCATTAAAAAAAGAAGAAATAAAAGAAAAAAAAGAAAAATCCAGAGAAAGGCAGCTTGAAATATACAGTTGAGACTCTCAGGACTGTAGGGGGCTTCAGTGAAGGTCAGGGTCCAGGATGATGAATGACTTTCACTAGGCCTTGAGGCATGGTGTTTAGATCATTGGAAGGTGTGGAGAGAGTGTTCTAGGTAAGGAGAAGAGAATGCAGTCTATTTGCAAAATAGCAATGATAGGCTTAATTTATCCAACATGGTTAGGATCTTTTCACTGTATTTCCAACCATGGTTCTTATTAAGTGCGGAAGACGTACTTGCTCCCGTAGGTTAACCTAACTTTAAACTGATGTGAGAAAAGGGTCTTGGGAAACAGCAAGAACTGATACTGACAGTGTGGCAACAATGTTTCACTAGTTATCATCTGGACGAACAGATTTGGCCTTTAGCAGCTATTTTATTAGGCTCACAGCATCATCTCATAGATCTCTGTCCACAGCTACTTGATGACCACAAAGGATGACTGTGAGAAACCTCCTCTTTGCTTTGTAAACATCCCAGAATTTAAATTCTCTGCTTCTAAATCTAATGCACGAATGGACCAACAAAACTGGTAAGATTTTCTTCTTGAATCAATATAGCTTACTAGATCTTGAGGCCGATATAATGGCTTAAACGTCTGCTACTTTATTTGCTCTCTTGTTTTAAACAACTCTCTTTGATTCTTTGTTTTCATCTATACAAAATATTAGGTTCAAATAACTACTTGTCATTCCCAGTGGATCCAACCCAGGAATAATGAGGACCAAGAATCCATAATATGAGGCCATGTGGCTAAAAGATTTTGAGATATCAATAACATGAAAATTGTTAATGTCGAGATTCCTCTTTATAGTAAAATACGCTGTCCTCACACCCCTTTCATTAAACAGTGGTGTGACCTTTGTTTCTACATAAGCAGTCACTACTTGATTGAGGATAAGACAATATTGAAATATAAGTTAACTGATGCTCAAATAAAATCAATCCTATTGATAGGTTTAGAAACAAAAAAGCCTCACATTTATATTACTGCCTTCTTTTTGTTATGGGAGGGGAGGCGGGAGGAGCTAGTGTGTATGAAGGGATTGTTTTTTGTGGAGACAAGCCTAGTATTTCAGGGAAATAAGAAAGTAATAACAGATGTAAAGTCAAGGTGAGAAATGGCACACACTGCTCCCTCCTTCCTGCTTCCCACTTCAAGTTACATTCCATCTGGAAGACTTTAGACCTTTCCCCAGCATTTTAGTTACTGAAAATTAACCTGGAAATTTTGGTCTGCTTGCCCTCTGGTTGGGGCAACTAAGAATTAAGCCTTTCTTAGTAAGTCCCCGTGATTTACCTTTACAGTTAAAACTAACCATAATTCAAGAACCTCACAGTATATTATAGGTCAAAATACATCACCTAATTCAAATTTATACTTGAAAAATGATGCTGCCTACCTCAGCTTACTTGTACCACCCACTCAGCTAGTTTCCCTTCCTTCTGCCTCATCCAGTCCTTCAAAGCTGAGACCAGCCTGACCCTACTTTCCAGAAAACACTCAGGTTCTCTTTCATTGGGAAGTGTCTCAACATGCCACACTCCCACCCACAGGGCCCCATGGCAGACTCTGTCCCACCACATGGCTCCCAAACTCCTATTCACTATCAGCCATACCCAAGACTTGAGACCACGGCCCCTGGTGGTCCAAGTGCCCCCAGCACACATCATCCCATCCCTAGCCTGCATACTCCCCTTCAGGCCATCGCACTGGGCCTCTTCCTTTGACTCTGACCTGAAATGTCCAGCTTGTGCCTTGCTTACTTCCTCTGAGCTCCCTGAGACCTGGGACACGATCCTAACGTCTAAGCTGATGCCAGAGCCCCTGTGCCGTACTGTGTGCCCGAAGATCCTCTCAGGAAGACCGAGAGCCTCACCCCAGGAGTTCAGCCCAGCCATGGGGCTGGGAACCAGTGATGCACAACCTGGTTCCTGCTTGCCCAGGTGCTGTCCCAAGACACTTGGTTACTCTGCCCTTTATCCCAGCCTTTAGAACCCCATATAACTCCTCTCCCTTCCCACTCAGCTTACACAGCCCCTGGGCTCATCAGCTCCAGGATTAAAACTTGGGTGGTGTGCCCTTCAGGTACCAGTTCCACAAAAGACCATCCTCCCTAATGGATGAGTATGATGCCAAGCTCTGACACTGTCCCTCCTTCCTCTTCCTTGCATTGTAACAGGTGTGCCGCAGGCCACCTTCAACACTGACCCAACAGAAACAAACAGTGGCAGCTGCTATGGGCCAGGCATTGTCCTAGCTGATGAAGAGACAAAAAAGGCAAATCCTGGGCTCAAGAGATCTACAGCTCTCAGCCATTTCTAGTAAGGCCCATGTTCAGATCTGTAACTTATGAAGCATCTCCCTCACTAGATCACATCTTGCCTGTTAAGCAGATAGACTAAAATCAGGGTCCAATCAAATTAGACTTATAGCCAGGCGTCACCTTCAGAAATATTTTAATTATCCTATAATTCTTTTCTCATTAAAACTGGAGATCTCACCTAGAATTGCCTGTATCATGCAACACAGACACAAAAGAGAAAGGGTGTATTCCCAGGCTAGATGAGAATGGCCATCCTAATAGTTTCAAGTTCACAGATTTGGCTTATTGATTCTCAGCAGAGGTGGTACCACCCCCTAGAGGGCATTTTGGAAATCTGTGGGGGTATTTTTTGTTTTCAGGATGATTGGGGTATACTTCTAGCAGTAGGCAGAGCAGGCATGCTAGAGATCTCCCAGGGCAGGAGACAGTCTGTTCAATTAAGATGCTGAGCTTTGTACAACTTCTAAATATCCCAGCAAACAGTCATATCAATGAGAAATTTTTTTTTACAATTATCTGAGACTGAAACCTAATGCTACTTTAGATACAGAATTTTTGAAGCGCTTTAATAAACACTGACTTTCCAGGAGAGCAACAGATCATGTAAATCAAAGGAAGAATGTTCTTTTCTTTGATTTAAAAGGTTAGTAAGAGCTATTCGCCATTTTAAGAGGTGTGCCACCAGCTGCCATGCTGTTCAAGATCTTCAACAGTCTGCAAAATAAACCTTCCAGTCTACATCTATAGATGTCACCAAAAATCATAGTAAAAGACATCTGAGATATATTTTAATGAATTTAACATTCAAATATTATATGAACAGAGACACATAAAACAGAGATCAGATTGAAGCCCATTAAAAAAAAAAAGGCTGGATTGTAATATTTCATATTCAAAAAATTGAAGGCAGTATAAGGAATCTGTTTTGAAAGTATTTACTTGCTAATTTGCGGGGGGGGGTTGCTGTTTTTCAGTCTGACTCTGACTTGTCCCCAAGCGTGTACCACCACACAACTTCTCAACAACCTCTTGAACTACTAGTTCCCTTTCCCAAATCTTCTATTCCCCATTATCCATCAAAAATTACAACCTCAAAGGACTTTCAAAACCCTAGAGATGAAATACATGTCTGGTAAGATAGGAGATAGAATTTTCTTTAATATTTTGTTTTTATCCTAATCCATGTCATAAATTTGAAATCATTTAGATACTATACTTACAAACAGAACCCAGTTCATTTTGAAAAAGTAATGACTTCATTTTCTGCACTTTGACCCTGTATTTCTTCTTGACATTGCCCCTTAAGATTAATTTTCTTTTTATTATTATTTGCAAATATATAGTTATTATTTACCTTAATACTAGTTTTTATTCAATATCCATTTGTACTTTTACTCCTTAATTTTTCTATAGTTCCCGTGCAGAATGACTTTTTTTTTAAAACCACACCACACCCCAGAATGACTTCTTAATGCCAGCCTTATTCACTATAAAGTAGTGCAAGCATATAGCCACTTTATTATATTTTTTAGTGTATTAATGACCATGTATTTACATATTGAGACACATACGATTTTCCTCATCAATTACTTTGTCTTAGCTCTTCTTTATATAACACATGTTGCATTGTAGGTAGGTTATATTGTTTACAAATTTTACTTAAAATAATAAAGGGAATTATTATAAGAAGGGAGCAGTGACTTCTACAAGGCTGTTTCAACTGCTCTAGAGCCAGCAGACCAACAAGTAGTTTTATCCTAGAAAGAGCTTCCTGCAAGGCAAGAGTGAATTTTAGAATATTTTATAGTCAGTTCAGTTCAGTTGCTCAGTCGTGTCCGACACTTTGCGACCCCATGAACCGCAGCATGCCAGGCCTCCCTGTCCATCACCAACTCCCAGAGTCCACCCAAAGCCATGTCCATTGAGTCGGTGATACCATCCAACCATCTCATCCTGTCATCCCCTTTTCCCGCCCTCTGCCTTTCCCAGCATCAGGGTCTTTTCCAGTGAGTCAGCTCTTCACATCAGGTGACCAAAGTATTGGAGTTTCAGCTTCAACATCAGTCCTTCCAATGAACACCCAGGACTGATCTCCTCAGGCGAATGCAAACACCACCTGTCAAAATGGACCTCAGGTATAAACAACAACTAGCAGAGCCAGTGCTCATCAGCTGAATGTCAGTGCTCTCTAAAAAATCCCTGTTCATGGTGGTGACCCAATTCCAACATGGCACTATTACGCCCTGTCTCTCCACCTAGGGCAATGGTGCCTGGCTTTTGTTTGATATATTCCTTATGTGTTACCTCATTTCATTCTTTTTCAAAAACCATTATGAATGGTTATTTTCTCCAGCTTTACAGATGAAGATAGACATTAAGAAATCTATATGAAATCACACAGTTAGCAGGTATCAGGGCTGGGATTGTAACAAAGATACCACGCTTCTCTGTCCACCATCACCATTTCATGTTCACCTATAAAAACTACACAATGAACACTGCAGAAAAACATAGATGATGGTTGGTTCTGAGCAGTACTTTTCACCAAGACAGAAAACAACAAATCATATAAGAGTAGGATTAATAACCAGCTGACATTCGGACTAATTTGGGCCTTCCTGCAATCCACCAAGCATAAAGAGACACATCTGTGTGATCTTCTCATTTATTATCCTCTTGAGTTATGGTAATTAAGAGAAACAATGCTATCGTGCAGATCCTGATTAAATTCACGGTCTGTGAGCTCCTTGGACATGGGGGATCTTCATCTCGGTTCCAGTGCAGAGCACAGTGTCTCCTGCAAAGTAGTTATCTGGCTAATGTCTCTTGTTACCACTGACTGATGACAACATTCTGTAGCAAATCATAGGAGAGACGATCTCGCATTTCTGGTCTTCTTTGCCTTTAAATCTCTTAGGCTTTTCCTCATGAACTCCTAGCCAGCACATTCACTCATACTCCCAAGAGTTGACTCCTTGGTTTGTTTGTTTTTTTTCCCCAAAATGTTTTCTTTGCTTTTTCCCTCTTTTTTCTTTTTTTCTTTCTGACTCCTCCTTGGGTTGCAAGGTGCACTCAGCTGAAGTGATAATTTGGTTGATAATTGTAAAGATCTATTGGTAGCTGGGTGGCTATGGGGTAGAGAAGTTAAGAGAATTGTAAATCCAATAAGGAATGAAAAGAGTATGTTCTATACATGAGATTCCAAAATTCATAAATTCTGTAGCCCTTTGTAGGTAGACAGCATGACTTCTTTTACTGATTTATTTAGAAGCTGGTATGTCCTTGGATAGAAAGAAAAGAGAAATTCATAACATTGGATGTTTGCTAAAGATTGGTGATAAAGACTTTAAATTTGATTCAGGATGAGAATATAAGCTCCACGAGGACAAAGACTTCAGTCTTCTTTTAACACTATCTCCCTGTTATCCACCACATTTGTAATTGTCATTGCTGGACATGATCAAGTCATGTCCAACTCTCTTGTTATGCCATGGACTGTAGCTCGCCAGGTTCCTCTGTCCATGGGTCCATGGGATTTCCCAAGCAAGAATACTGGAATGGGATGCCATTTCCTTCTTCAGGGGATCTTCCCAACCCAGGGACTGAACCTGCATCTCCTGCATTGGCAGGCAGATTCTTTACCATTGAGTCACCAGTGAAGCCCCATATAAAATATTGCCAGGTACTAATTAACATGTCCTGGATAAATTGAGATCACATAAAATAAAAGTCTGACAAGCAGTGAAAGTATTTTCACAAAGGTGTTGTAGCTAAATACTAGTGTGCCAGGAAGGAGAGGATTTCTGTGCAAAAACAGGCTTGGTAATGAAGTACCGGGTTGGCCAAGAAGGTCGTTCAGATTTTTCCATAACATCTTACAGAAAAATCCAAATGAACATTTATTTTGGCCAATCCAATATGTAGATCATTGGTGTCAACTCTACAATTCTTCCTTCCAGAGTCACTCCCTTACTAGTCATACCTTTAATGGTCCTATGCCATTTCAGATGTGATAATCTCAGAAATTTAAAAAAATCACTTAAAGACAAACACTTCAACATAGACAGCCATTATTACTTCATTTAATTTCTCAGAAGGGGGGAAAATAACCTATTTTGGAAAGGACAATTTGTTTTAAGAAGAACAAAAAGCCCAAGTTGGAATATTTAACTATTGAGTACTAGGAATGAAGGGTTAAATAAAAATTATGTCAAAATATACTAATTTTAGAAATACATAATATTTGAGTTATACATTGCAAGCCAAAAAATTTGAGCTAAAGTGTCATTCCAAAGATGACTGATTTAAAAGGGGCAGTGTTTCAACTTAATGTGGTGCATGCATTATGAAACTTCTTAGACAGCCAGGTTTCCTATATATATCAGCTATAATTCTAAGGGGGGAAAATGTGGATTTTGTGAGTGTTTTACGGCTGGAAGAAGCACAAGCTGGAATCAAGATTGCCAGGAGAAATATCAATAACCTCAGATATGCAGATGACACCACTCTTATGGCAGAAAGTGAAGAAGAACTAAAGAGCCTCTTGATGAAAGTGAAAGAGGAGAGTGAAAAAGTTGGCCTAAAGCTCAACATTCAGAAAACAAAAATCATGGCATCTGGTCCCACCATTTCATGGAAAATAGATGAGGAAACAGTGGAAACAGTGTCAAACTTTATTTCTTTGGGCTCCAAAATCACTGCAGATGGTGACTGCAGCCATGAAATTAAAAGACACTTACTCCTTGGAAGGAAAGTTATGACCAACCTAGATAGCATATTCAAAAGCAGAGATATTACTTTGCCAACAAAGGTCCATCTAGTCAAGGATATGGTTTTTCCAGTGGTCATGTATGGATCTGAGAGTTGAACTGTGAAGAAAGCTGAGCGCTGACGAATTGATGCTTTTGAACTGTGGTGTTGGAAGAAGACTCTTGAGAGTCCCTTGGACTGCAAGGAGATCCAACCAGCCCATCCTAAAGGAGATCAACCCTGGGTGTTCATTGGAAGGACTGATGCTGAAGCTGAAACTACAATACTTTGGCCACCTCATGCGAAGAGCTGACTCATTGGAAAAGACTCTGATGCTGGGAGGGATTGGGGGCAGGAGAAGGGGACAACAGAGGATGAGATGGCTGGATGGCATCACCGACTCAATGGACCTGAGTTTGGGTGAACTCCAGGAGTTGGTGAAGGACAGGGAGGCCTGGTGTGCTGCGATTCATGGGGTCGCAAAGAGTTGGACATGACTGAGTGACTAAAATGAACTAAATTGAACTCAACTATAAAGCCCTTTAAAGAAAAGTTGATTGTATTAGTTCCCTGTGGCTGCTGTAACAAATTGCAACAAACTCAGTGACCTACAATAAGAGAAATTATTCTCTTTCAGTTCTGGAGGCTGAGAAGTCCAACATGGCTTTACTGAATAGAAACCATGTCAGCAGGACTGCCGTTTGCTTGCTTTTTCCAGTTTCTAGAATTGCGCCCTTTGCTTTCCTTGACTCATGCCCCATTCCTCCACCTTCAAATTCAACAGTGTAGACTTTGGTGTCAGTGGTCACATTATCTTTTCCTCCTGTCTCTATGAATATCACCAAGTCTCCCCCTTAGAAGTATACCTGTGACTGCATTTAGAACCCATCAAGATGATCCAGGATAAGCACCCCATCTCAAGAACCTGAACTTAGACCTGCAAAATGGCTTTTATCATACAAAGTACTTCTCATAATTTCTAGGAATCAGGACCTTGATGGTTAGCTCTCATCACAGACACAATGGACATGAATCTGAGTAAACTCCAGGAGATGGTGAAGACAGGAAAGCCTGGCATGTTGCAGTCCAAGGAGTCGTAGAGTCAGATACAATTTAGCAAGTGAACAACTGTAACAACATTATCCAGCTGACCACAGCGAAAAACATATATAATTGAACAGGAGGCTGGTGGTTAAAAGTTCTGCTTCCAAATTTGCAATTAGACAAATTTTATTTTTCTAAAATACGTAGTATGCATGAAAGAAGCAGATAAATGAGGCGAAAGGCAGCTGAAGTTTTTTCTCTGACAACCTTAGGTCATCATCAGCATTTATACCTCATATTGAACATGGGCACCAGACTTTATTTCTTCATTTCTAACATCATCAGAGAAATAACTGCAACAGGCTTGCAGGTGCACTAATGTAGCTGAGGCTGTAACCATTCTTTCCTTTTTCTTTTCTCCAAGATTACTATTTGAGTGGGCTCTCACAATCCAGTGTTTATACTTTCCTCAGTGATGGAGGAGAAGGATGAAAGAGTGTGTGTGTGAGTGCACACACTTACTTCTGTCCCCATGGACTGTAGCCTGCCAGAATCATCTGTCCATGAGATTTCCCAGGTAACAATATTGGAGTGGGTTGTCATTTCCGTCTTCAAGGGATCTTCCTGAACCAGGGAATAAATTCATGTCTCTTGTGTCTCCTGCATTAGCAAGTGGATTCTTTACCAATAGTACCATCTGGGAAATCCTGGATGAAAGGAAGGATAGGTCCAATTTTTTGTCTTCTTCAGCTTGAATATTATATGATGGTTTTAAATATTTCTCACTCTCATTTTCAAACACATTGATTAAATGTGAAAGAGGCTGAGGTTAAAATTTTTTGTTTTTCATTTCAGCCTCTGTTATATAAACGAAATCAATGGACTCAGTTAACAGAATGGTTCGAAGAAAACAGATTTTGTGGAACAGTCAATAATTTCTTGCTGTTTGGAAAACTCTGCATAAGAATGATATGATTAAAAACAAACAGTGATGCACACTCTATAAACTCAGTAGAAGTTTCATAGATCTTACCAATCATTCTTGATTTACACTCATGGATGCAGAAAGATTCCACTTTTCTCATTTTAGTTTTCTAAGTCTCCAGGGAGGAAATTAAATGGTTATTACTCTATGATGAAAACCATTGTTAGAGTCCTCATTAGCTGAACTCTCCAGCTTAATAACATGCAAAACAGACTGATCTTAGATCAGAAGACCTCTAAGTTCCCTTCAAACTCTAAGTTTTATGATTATCTGTTTTTAGGTTTGCTGACAAAAGGACAAGAAAAAAAAAAAGCAAAGATCAGCACACATTTCTCTTTGGTGCATGAACCATCTGCCTTTGTTTTGGCTCGGAACGCCCATTCTTGAGACAGATACAGCCTCATGTGTCCCATCCTTGCCACACTCTCTCCACCTTTAGTTGAGATGGTCACTGACAGGGTGACACACCTAGGAGCCACACATTTCCAGAACCATAATTCTAAATACCATCCTGGCAGCCTCTAAATTGCAAGGGCTCCTTTGTAAGGTGAGAAACCCTCTCTCCTGGAGGTTTGTTTATTTTGCAGTTAGAAAAGGTAAGGGACTCCTTTGTGAGACATTGGCTTGGAATTTAAATGTATAGTATTGCTGACAGAGTGCTGAAAATTCATTATATGGTGTATTTAGCATTTTCTTTCTCTCTGGGTGGTGGATTGGGGCTGTCCCCTCCCTTCTTTCCGGTCCCTGAGAAGAGAATCCTTGGGCAGCAATGATTCAGCCTGTCCCCTGTCAACCGCCGCTTACCATCCAGCCATGGGCTCACAAGGGTTTCCTCACCACGGGTTTGTTTGGAGGGCTCACTTCCAAAACAAAGATTAAAATGCCTTTTCTCTTTAATAGTCTCACTGAACACTGTTGCTTGTTAATGTTCAGACACGAATAGCACTGGAAAGAGTCGTTGCTTGTGTCAACTCATCAAGTAGTCTAAACAAGCCGGCTGGAGGCTGGCCAGTTCTGGCCAGTCATTGACCACAGACATGATCTGCAAGGCTATTACAACTTGTGAAAGTGAGGGGTAGCTCTGCTTCCTGTCTAGCCCACTTCCCAAGGACTGTCCCCAGAAGCACTGGACTTTGAGGCCAGTGGGGGTTTTTGTCCAGCTCCTGCCTTAAGCTGTGCCTCATTGTTTAGCACCAAAATTGACATGTGTGGAAAAGCCGGAAATAAGAGCAAGATCTGAAGGGAGGCTTGGCAGCGGAAGTTTATAATTTAGTTTTGTGGTTAGAAGGTGCTGATAGCTTTTGTCCTACTTGCGTTTTTGATGAGTGGGTGGATTGGTGAGAGTTCTCCTCTTTGGATGATTGCTGGGCTTTTCCAGAGATGTTTGCTCCTCTTCTCTGGATTAGCCACATTTACTCCAGCCACGTGCTTCCTTGCTACAAAGAGAACTTTACAATCATTACACATCCCTTACTAAGGTGGATGGAGAAAAATCTTCGAGTATACCCTTCTGGCAATATCAGATAAACAAATTAAAAAACCCTAAAGACTAATATTGAAAAAAAATTTTTTGCTGAGATGCATTTTGTTTGTAACTCTGGAGTATCTTCCAGAAGGGGAAAAAACTGTCTATGTCTCTTCCATGGCTTTCCAAGATCCAATTTCATCTCATTATTTATTTGAGAACTTTTTATTAAGTCACTCATTCTTTGCCAGGAACCAAGCTAGATACCAAGGATTCAAAGATGAAACAACATGGCTATCACCCCCAAGGAAGACATATCCTTAAAATAAAGTTGTAGCTGTGATGGAAGGATGAAGAAAGCTTAAAAAAGAGCAGCTGAAAGAGGCCAGGAGGACTTGATTAAGGAGATTCTATTTGAACTGAAACGTAAAGGACTATGGGGATTTGTCATAGGAAAAAAAATCAGGAGAACAGGAGGAAGGGGGATGGTTACTCAAATAATTCAGATCTTATGTCCTGGGATTTCTTTGGAAGGAATGATGCTAAAGCTGAAACTCCAATACTTTGGCCACCTCACGTGAAGAGTTGACTCTTTGGAAAAGACTCTGATGCTGGGAGGGATTGGGGGCAGGAGGAGAAGGGGACGACCGAGGATGAGATGGCTGGATGGCATCACGGACTCGATGGACGTGAGTCTGAGTGAACTCCGCGAGATGGTGATGGACAGGGAGGCCTGGCGTGCTGCGATTCTTGGGGTCACAAAGAGTCGGACACGACTGAGCGACTGAACTGAACTGAACTGATGTCATTAGAATGGGGAGGTCTTCAAGGGAGATAGGGCTGGATAGATAAGTCATTCGGCGCCTTGTAAGAAGCCACGTAGTCTTCACTCTTACATGACGGAAGGTGATTGGTAACTTCCAAACAAAAAAGTGATGTGATGTGATTTGCAGGAGAATAAAACATCGCCTTTTACTTTGCTGACAAAGTTCCATGTAATCAAAGGTATGGTTTTTCCGGCTGTCATGTATGGATGTGAGAGCTGGACCATAAAGAAGGCTGAATGCCGAAGAATTGATGCTTTTGATCTGTGGTGCTGGAGAAGACTCTTGAGAGTCCCTTGGACTGCAAGGAGATCCAACCAGTCCACCCTAAAGGAAATCAGTCCTGAATATTCATTGGAAGGACTTATGCTGAAGCTGAAGCTCCAATACTTTGGCCACCTGATGCAAAGAGCTGACTCCTTAGAAAAGACCCTGATGCTGGGAAAGATTGAAGGTGGGAGGAGAAGGGGACGACAGAGGATGAGATGGCTGGATGATGGCATCACTGCCTCAATGGACATGAGTGTGAGCAAGCTCCGGGCAACGGTGAAGGACGGGGAAGCCTAGCGGGCTGCCGTCCATGGCAGCCCAAAGAGTGGGTCACGACTGAGTGGCTGAACAACAAAAACAGACAATCGCTTTGGAAAACTGAATGACAGGCAACGGGACCCAGTCGTCACCCATCATCTGGCCACTGAGGCTGACCAGGGTGCAGAGATAAAACTACTCCCTATACATCTTTCTAATCGCTACTGATTTTAAGGGGCTTCTCAAATCTTATTGCAAGGCTTATGCAAGCCTTTGGGAAGTTTGCTGAGGCTTCCCAACATTTATCTCTGTCTAGGTCTCAGTAACTTTTTTTGCTTTTCCCCCAGCACCCCATGATGGCTTTATTTGAGCTCAGTGGTCTTGCTTGCTTGCTTGCTTGCTAAGTCACTTCAGTCGTGTCCGACTCTGTGTGACCCCATAGACGGCAGCCCACCAGGCTCCCCCATCCCTGGGATTCTCCAGGCAAGAATACTGGAGTGGGTTGCCATTTCCTTCTCCAATGCATGCAAGAGAAAAGTGAAAGTGAAGTCACTCAGTCTGTCTGACTGTTAGTGACCCCATGGACTGCAGCCCACCAGGCTACTCCGTCCATTGGATTTTCCAGGCAAGAGTACTGGGGTGGGGTGCCATTGCCTTCCCCGTCAGTGGTCTTAAGGCTTTTCAAAACATATTCCAGCTTGGAGTAAAGCTATGCTAATTAAAACAATGTGACACTGACAGAAGACTGAAAAGCTATAGCTATGAAAGACATGTTGCTTCAGAATCAGGCTCTAGTATGCATGAAAACAAGTGAAAAATGAATCATCATAAATCAGTAGTTCATAAAAAAGTGTGATTGATACAAATAATAAATAAATAAACTTCAACTGCATAAGTAATCAAGAAAGGCTAATCAATGCAAAGATAAAATAAGAGATACCACTAAATCAGAAAAAGTAAATGTAATGCCCATGATTCTGTTACTCTGTAAAAGATATAACTTTTATGGAAAGGCTCTTGTGGGTTGGGTGTTAAAAGTTCTTTTAAAAATGTTTATACCTTTGATCTCATGATTTCACTGATAGGAATATATTTTAAGAAAAAAATTGAAGAATTGGACAAAGACCTGTGCCCCCAAATATCCACTGCAGCATTATTTACAACACACATTCTAAGAGGTGATTTGTAAAGTAAGGATAACAGTAGTCACTCTCTTCCACAGAAATGAGCATTTGTTGAGCTTCTACTCAAAGTTGGTGATTAATTTAACTACTATAACCTTCCCATGCTGCAGATTATAAAATCTGGGCTCAGAGGAGTTTGGTAATCAGCCCAAGGTTACACAATTTTGGTGCTAACCCAGATCTAACATCAAAGCCTTGTTCTTTCTATCATACCTCAGTACTTCTATTATGAATATGTATCAATTGTTTGCTTCAGAAATAGCTATAAGGATGGACTTCCCTAATGGGGGAAGATTAAGATACTGCACTTCCAAAGCAGGGGACACTGGTTTGATCCCTGGTCGGGGAACTAAGGTCCCGCATGCCACTTGGTGCAGCCAAATAATAATAATAACTTTAAGGAACTCTATATCTCTTTCTATTGTTTCACCTTTCCAGAAGACAAGAAAGGGTTCTGTTTTTGGATTCCTGTGTGGGAGCAGAGGAGCTAGTGCCTATGCTTTGGAGAGTCAATGAATTCATCTGCAATTTAGATCATTTGTTTCCCAAGAAAAAATAGTGAGCCATAAAAATGTAATATTCCTCCTGGGAGTCTTCTCTCTCACTCTTGGAATAAATCCAGAGGAGACAAACCCTTACAACACTGAGTACATCCCAGATAGGATCTGTAGTAAATATTGGCTAGTGCATCTACACTTAGTGGTTAGTTATTTATAGGGATACCTCTTCTACTAGACAGCCAGTTTCTCAGAGTTCAGGAAATACAGCATTGTCAGTGCCTTGAATATAGAGAGAGTACACTGTCTAGTGGCAGAAGCAGAGGACTACAGTTATTTCTCAACAGTCAGTAGCTTGACTCAGTTCTTACAGGAGGCACTGGTTGGCTTCAATTTTTGTAAAAATGGGAAGTGGAAGTAAAAACAAACAGTCTCACATGATCAAAGGTCCATCAGAGTGTAATTGCAAATTGCCAAGAAAAAAGTTGCAGGAACATCAAGTGCTGGTGGTCAACTGAAATGTCATAAAACAAATAACAATGGTTTGCTTCTTGCTTATATTTTATTTTGAAGATGTTTGGTACACTTGTTGTAATCCCATGTAAATTTCTAATCTGCTATCTTCAGACTGAACCACTGGCTAATTTCAGCTTTAGACTTTTACATAGCAGGAAGACATGGAAAAATCAGCCGAGTCACAGAGAAATATCTCTTCTGAGCTTGCCCTCTTTATTCATTCTCTCCCTCTTTTCTTTTCCCCCCACAAAGAATAGAATTATGCATTTCATCAAATCCAAGATAACATTAATTATGAGACTAACTAACTTTGCAGGTATAATTAAGGAAAAAAAAGTACTGCCAATTAAAATGGCAGAAAGTTGGGGGGAGCTGTAACTTAAAATTCGTATTTTATTTTTATTTCAAGAGTTAATTTAAGCTTATTTAGACAGAGCTCTCTTTCACGTATGTTGCACTCACACACATATACAAAGAAAAAAATGAGCAAAATGACTAGAGTATGGTATTCCTAATGCCACTTCATACAGTATTAACTCTTTTCATTGTTTTTTGATTTAGAACTTTTCTCCACACACAGTTTTGCTGTGTGTACTGTGAAAATGTTACGTTTGCTGCACAAGTGTGCTCCGCTATTCTCTCTGGGATTTTCCTTCAAGTCATAGATGCCCTTTTCTACAAATGCTGATTATTGCTTGATCTCACCAGATCGAAAGGCGGCTTTCAGACAACAGCCAGACTTCTTATTTCTTCCTCAAATTATCTTTTAACAGTTTGTTGACTCAAATATTGAAGAGCTGCAGTTATCCAGTTATCCTTCCAAAATGTCAACCAAATTCAAAGCTATGGGTACAAAAGCAATGACAATTATGTCAGGACTTCTACTTGGCTATCATTGATTATAAGAGACCATTGATTGTAAGATGTCAGAAATGTTAAAATATAAGTAAGTAAAATGAGAAGGTGAGGAGTTCATCTTAAGTTGGTGATATAAGTTTGTATTCAATTGCCACCGTATAGAGGGGATAGTAGGGGAAGGAGTATAGGGTTAGAGGTTAGGGTTGGAGAGCTCTTCTGATCATTATTTCTTAAAGGTCTGAGTTTTGGTGTCCCATAGAGGACTCAGTGACTATAGGCTGACACCAGTGTTTTTCAGGGAAGTGTTTAAAGGTCTTTCAGGAGCATGTACAAAGAGCCTAGGTTTAAATTAGCATGTAGGTTTCATTTTATTTCCAACATTTCTAATTTATAATTTATGGAAATAGAGCCACCTTAATAAGAATCAAGTTTCTTTGTTTGTCTCCCCCCTCTACGTTCAAAGACTAGAAGGGAATTGGAGCCACTTAACTGAAAATAGATATGTGGGGAACAACTTTTACCTTTAAGCTGAAGTGAGGCCAGTTTGTATGTTGATTTCATTGAGGTTAGACTGGAGGCATTGTTTAGCTGATTATTCATACAGAACTGTGGCATTAAAACAAAAAGTCAATAGATGGTAGTAGGCAAAGTGTTTTATGGTTAAAAAAATACTCCTCCCTGGATAGATCTGTGTGCACGCATGTGCGTGCTGTCGCTCCAGTTGTGTCCGACCCTGCAATCCATGGACTGCAGCTCGCCAGGCTCCTCTGTCCATGGAATTCTCCAGGCAAGAATACTGGAGTGGATAGCCATTCCCTTCTCCAGAGGATCTTCCCTACCCAGGGATCAAATCCACATCTCCTGGGTCCCCTGCATTGGCAGGCAGATTCTTTACCACTAGTGCCAGCTGGTAGTAACTNTCTGTCCATGGAATTCTCCAGGCAAGAATACTGGAGTGGATAGCCATTCCCTTCTCCAGAGGATCTTCCCTACCCAGGGATCAAATCCACATCTCCTGGGTCCCCTGCATTGGCAGGCAGATTCTTTACCACTAGTGCCAGCTGGTAGTAACTAGAGCCACTGGTTATTTACTTACCTCCACTTCACTTTGTATTAAGACTTGGCATGGGGACTTCCCTGTGGCCCACTGGTTAAGAATTCACCCTGCAATGCAATGCAATGTTCGATTCCTGATTGGCGCACTAAGATCCCACATGCCTCAGAGCAACTAAGTTTTCATGCCACGATGACTAAGCTCACATGCACCAACTAGAAAGTCCACGTGCAGCAGTGAAAAACCTCACGTGATACAATGAAGATGCTTTATGACACCACTGAGACCTGGTGCAGCCAAATAAATAAATACTTTAAAAAAAAAGACTCTGCATAGATCTCTTCAATTAGAACTGAAAATTTAAGATTGCAACCAAAATATTTTCAATTTTGCATTTAACAACATTTCAAGTTTAGAATCTCTAAAGATGTTTTTGGTTACCTAGAAAAACAAGTAGGAGACATTTTCTTCATCCTGTCCTTTGGTTCCAACAACTTATCTGTTTGAAACACCAAATGATATTTTCATATCTCATATTAGCCTTTTCATAATCCTTTCATATCATGTTATTGCTGATGGTAATTTTCAGTCCAGCTTTCCATTTTCTGATTAATCATAAAAAAAAGACTCTTCAGACAATTACAAACAGATAGGAAAGAATTTAATAGCTCTTTGTCAGTTCTTTGTATCTCTGGAATACTTAGCCCCTGGACCAGCAGGGCAGTCCCTATACACTAATTCTTAAATGCTACAAGCTGATTTCCAGCTCTGCCCTTGTTTGAATCCTCACAAAGCCTGTTTCAATGAAGAACACACTAGTGGGATAGGTGGGGGAGATGGGCACATCCCGTAATTGTGCCATGGTGTTGGCCAGGCAGGGGGCTTGCCGAGTGACTCGGTGGTAAAGACTCTGTGTACAAATACAGAAGATGTGGGTTCAATCCCTGGTTTGGGAAGATCCTCTGGAGAGGAAATTACAACCCACTCCAATATTCTTGCTTGGAAAATCCCACGAACAGAGGAGCCTAGTAGGCTACAGTCCATGGGGTCTAGAGTCTGACACAACTGAGCAGTAACACATGCATACACGTTAGTCAGGCCACTTAGCTCAAGGAGGGTAAAAAAGCAAAGGATATGAACTATAGTAGCAGCAAACTAAAGAGATCTTTAGGTTTTTTTTTTTTTTTTGAACTGTGGTGTTGGAGAAGACTCTTGAGAGTCCCTTGGACTGCAAGGAGATCCAACCAGTCCATTCTAAAGGAAATCAGTCCTGAATATTCATTGGAAGGACTGATACTGAAGCTGAAACTCCAATACTTTGGCCACCTGATGCGAAGAACTGACTCACTGGAAAAGACCCTGATGTTGGGAAAGATTGAGGGTGGGAGAAGAAGGGGACGCCAGAGGATGAGATGGTTGGATGGCATCACTGACTCAGTGGAAGTGAGTTTGAGTAACCTCCGGGAGTTGGTGATAGACAGGGAGGCTTCGCATGCTGCAGTCCATGGGGTCGCAAAGAGTCAGACATGACTGAGCAACTGAACTGAACTGAACTGAGAGAGCTCTGGTTGATTGGAAGGACCAGCACCTGTATCTTTATTGGAACGCCAACTTCTTGTCACTTGCTCTTCATCCACACCAACATCTCAGTTGACTCCTGAACTATCCCGAGGCTCCAATTACTGTAACTGCTGTAGTATATTCTGTCCCAATCTCTGTCACAGCAAATGTGCTTGCTTTCCTCTCTTTAACTTTCCTATGCATACGTGCACGCATGCACACACATGGACACACACAGTAGCTGATGTTCAGTAAGCCATTCTGAGCCTACGCACAGGGAGCTATTAATGAAGCTTTTGAACTTGACAATAATGACGTTCCCTGCCCCAGGGTGCTGTTCCCTTCTCTGCCTGCCTTTCCTTCTGCGCCAGGGCAGACTTCTCTTGCCTCCTCAGGGGAAATTCTGTTTCCAACAGCCAGTTCCCCAGTTACCTCTCCCAATTCAGTCCCTCCTTCTTTGGAAGAGACTCAAAATGTTATGGTGCTAGTGGTAAAGTACCCATCTGCCAATGCAGGAGGCATAAGAGATGCAGGTTCAATCCCTGGGTCACGAAGATTCCCTGGAGGATGTAATGGCAATCCACCCCAGTATTCTTGCCTGAAGAATCCCATGGACAGAGGAGCCTGGCAGGCTACAGTCCATAGCATCACAAAGAGTCAGACACAACTGAAGTGACTTAGCTCAGAGGCAAAACATATTAGAGGTTACAAAATCATAATATCTTCATCTTTTAAAGAGGTAGTGTGGACAGGACAGGTATGGAAAGGGACAAGAAATAAAATAGCATTTCTTCATTGTGTGTGTTCAAATGACCTGAGACTTAAATTCAGTGGAATTTTGGCTCTCTTGATTTCTCTATCCGTGAAATGGGAGAGTATGTGTCCTGCCAGGCAGAAGATTATGAAAACTGTCTATCCAGCATACTTTTTGTTTGTTCAAAAAGCCAGTATAAAGTATTATTTCAGGATGAGTTGAGGTACTCTGCCAGATATCTATTTGAAGTTTGTCCAGAGTATTAATACCTTCATCCTTTGTTTCAGGAATCCCAAAGCCTCCAAACCCATTGGAAGTAACATGGCTGTGGGTTTATACTTTCATACAAGACAAAAGCATGCCTGTTACAAAAATGTCATTAACTTGAGCGGTAGGAGGTTTCATGTTTTCCGTTGTGTGAGGTTCACAAGATGTTGGGAAAGAGCACATATTTTAGCTTATATGGGTTCTCACCCTAAATTAAGTTTACACTGAAGCACAGCTGAAACTGAGTTTCGCTTGATTTCCACCTGAAACCATAATTCATCTCAGGTTCACTTGAAATGTGCCCCTATCTAGTTTAGGACTGCAGACAGGTTCACTCAGAGTTTCACAAGCCTCAGCAAACCTCTCACCCAACTTGACCTGAATTTGAGGTTTTGATTCAGTTTGGAGCTTTCATTCAGGAGCTTTGCACAATCCTGGGCTATCTCGGGCCATGATCTGAAATCCATCAGACTCACTTCAGACCGTATGGAGCAAAGACAGAGACCTCTGTGGCTATTATTACTGGGCACACATTCATTCCATTACGTCTATATCCTCAGCCACCTTCACTTTCTACTATGAATACTTTTTCTTAAAAAAAAAAAAAGACACTACCTATTAGTCTCAGTGACTGCTAAAAATGAACTGGTCAAAAAGCTTGTCAATTTCTTGACACTCCATTACATATACTGAAGGATTGTTTCTGAAGTCTTTGCCTTTATTTCTCCCAACAGACATGCTTGCTACTTTTGAATTTAATAATCACCTCCAACTACATAATGTTTTAAGACCTAAAACTATTATTTCTAATTATGTTGGTAACTTTTGAGGGAGGCACTCTGTGAAATTTGTAGGATCTCCGTTTCCCCACCAGAGATAGAACATGAGCCCTTGGCAGTGAAAGTGTGGAGTCCTAACCACTGGACCACCAAGGAATTCCCCGTGAGTAACTCTTCAAGAAGGTCCATTATATAACTACAAGTATAAAGGTCACCAAAAAATTCTAGTCAGTCCTTTAAAATAAAGTGTAGACCTTTGTAACAAATGAGACAATACGAAGTTGTGCATTTTTTAAAGTCTGGTGTTTATACCATTGATTTTCCTTGTGCTACTTATGTCCCAGTGTGAAAATCTATTTGCATGACAAGTTCTTGTATACACTTCAATGATTCTTATTTTTATGGTGAACTATACTTTGTTGCTGCTTTCAACATAGATAACAGTAGGTCATAAAATGAAATGAAGTAAAACCATATAAAATAGAGGAATTTCTATTTTGACAATGGGGAGAAATTCTTATTTCCTTTGGTGAATAATGCTAATGAAGAATTTTTCCCACTTATAGTGCTTTAGAAGAATCTGGCTACAGAGCATTGGGTTTTCCCAGAAAACAGTGATTTACAATTGATTTCCAAGTTATTTCTCAAATCCTCAGGAAACAGATTAGCTTTGCAGCATAGCCTTATTTATTCAAACATATTAGAAATCAGGTGGGTCTGAAATTGGTAAACTGTCTGAGTCGAAGACTATTTGTAAAGAAATGCATCTGGATTCCTTTTAAGGATATATGGTCATGGATGCATCACTAATAAAGTTTCTAAGTCAAATCCTTTGAAGGAAACTCTTTCATGAATAGAAGAGACAGTTGAGAATAAGTTACAATCACCAAGTCAATCGTTTCTAATAAGTGGGTTCTAGAAAACTATGGGTTCCTTTAAGAGTCTCCCCAAGTCTAGTTTTCACTGTTAATTTTCTGGGTGCACTTTGTGTTCACAGTGAATGGAAACGCATGCTTCAGTCTGGCTTCTGCATAGTGAGGTTTGGGGGAAATTGGGAAGCATCCCCCTCCCTGGCTAATTCACTCAACACTTCAGGCTACATTTTTCTTCCTCTTCCACTGCCACCATATTGCAGGCAAACAAACGTATTTCCCCTCCACCCCCATTTCCTCTGGTGTTCAGCGAACCCATTTTCCAGCCCCAGATCACTATCCAGCTTAAAACTTCCTTCATCTGTTTTTCTCCCTCCCCTCCCAGAGTACAATCTGTGACAGAGAAGTATCCAGCCAATGATTTCACAATTTTACTTCTGTTCTGTTTCCTCTGCCAGAATCTCGGCTCAGTTGCTTATCCTTTGCTACCTGGCCTAACCATAGCCTTTCATGAATTCTCTTTCCCTCTAACCACCCTCCTGTTAACCCTTTCCCCAGAACATTGGGCACCTAACGACCTCTGACCACAGCACTCGTCTGCTCAACAACCTCTCATGGGCAAAGCCACTGGAAGCCTCCACAAGAGCTGATCCCAGCTCTGTCCAATGTGAGCTCCTGTTCCCCACTGGGTAAACCTCACAGTGGAGCCAGTCAGGTGACTTTCTGTTCCCCAAACACATTATGTGCCTTCCAACCTCTTTATGTACATTCATGCCATTCCTCCACTTTCCTCGCAAAATGCCATCAATCCTTCAGAGTCAAAACCAAACATCAAAGTTTCCTTACAGGCACAGATAGAGTGTGAGTCACTCAGTCATGGCCAGCTCTTTGCAACCCTAGAGACTGTAGACTGCCAGGCTTCTGTGTCCGTGTAATTCTCTAGAATACTGGAGCGGGTAGCCTTTCCCTTCTCCAGGGGATTTTTCCAACCCGGGGAATGAATCCAGGTCTCCTGCATTGCAGAAAAATTCTTTACCATCTGAGCCACCAGGGAACCCCTGTAGCACACAGAAGCCCTGGCCATATTTATAAACACACGATTATCCAGAACTTCCGTAAATCTGTATATCACACAGATGGATATATCTTGGACTCACAAAACACTTGATAATTAACAAAGAATTTTCACCCGTATTGTCTCATTTAATTCTTATATCAAACCCATTAGATGGGCAATATCAACAGCTGACTAACAAAGAAGCTGAAGCTGGGAAAGTTGTGTGGGTCACTCAAGGTCACCTAGCTGAGAAGTGACAGCAGTAGGTTTCACACCCAGGTCTTGGAACAGCTCTGGGGTGCTTTCAACCCCATCACAATGACCTCCACAGTAATTTCTGCAGCAGATGGGGAAAGAGGCCAGGTAATGGAGGGTCACAGGAGGTTTCTGAGAACAGCAGTGGCATGATCAAAGCGTTGCTGCAGGAAGATTGATCTGGTGGGGCTGCGTGGAGGGGATGGAAGCAGGAAAGCCCTGCTGGAAACCATCTTGCCCTCCTCTGAACTCCCGGGGCTCTTTGTTTATACTCCCTGTGAAGCATTAATCCAGTGCTGCAAATGGGTTGTTTATTTGTTTACATGACTCCCTTCCTACTAACACTTTGCTTAGAGCAGAAAGGATTTGATGTGCTTTTAAACTGTCTTGTATTTTACAGCTAGATTAATACAACTAGGTTCTTATCTTCTCCACTTGATTTTAAGCCTTGAGTATAAAAAGCATGGATTTTACATCTCTGTACTAACTGCATGTTTGACATGAGGCCATACTGATGGTGGATGTTCAGAATCTAACGAATGAATGACATTTGAGACATTTCTGCCGAAGATGGGACTGGAGAGGAGTTATGGCTAAGTAAATTACAGTGTTTGATATTTCAAAATAATCTGCAACCATTAATAGGATGAGGCAAAATTATATGAGTTTAAATGGTGAGAAGACTGTGATAAACTTTTTATAAATCACAGAACACAAGACTTTCCTGGTGGCCTAGCAGTTAAGGATCTGTCTGCCGACGTGGGACACAGGTTGGATCCCTGGTCCAGGGATGATTCCATAGGCTGTGGAGCAATTAAACTCCTGTGTCACAGCTACTGAGCCTGCATGCCCTAGAGACTGTACTCAGCAAAACAGAGAGTAACCCCACCCCCTCAACAACTAAAGAAAGCCTGTATTGCAGCAACAAAGACCCAGCACAGCCCACAAATGAAACAAATAAATAAATTTTAAAATTTTCTTAAAAAAAAAATCACAGAACACACACACATATATATGAAAAAAAAAAAGTGTGTGTGTGTTTGGTGCATATAGAACTATTAACACTGGTTGCCTCTGGGAAAAGTAATGGAATCAGGAAAGAGTCATGTAGAATTTTATGTTATAGTTTATATCCAGAGTTTACATAATAATTCTGTATAGATTTGTACACATTGGAAAATGTATTTTACAACGAGTTTGCATGACTTGTGTGTGTCCAGAGAATTTGGTAATGCAAACCATATACAACTAAGGACTAATATTACAGTTCCATGTTGTCTTGTCACCTTAGCCAGGGTGAAGAAAAGAACCATTTAGTCTCTCCCATGTGCTAAATGTCTTCATTTAACTTAACCGTGAAGATTCTTTCCAGGCTGTTTGTGTATCCACCTCTGAGTCCACTTTCCCCTCTCTGTATTGCCTGTGCCCAGTGGAGGCAGGAAAGATGCCCTACACATGGTCTCCTGGGGTCCTTTTTTTCTTTACTTTTTAGGACTTAAAAAAAAATTTTTTTAGGACTTTTAATGGTACATCCTGGTCCCTCCCTGTTTGACTCTCCTTCATCCCCTTGGGCCTGTCTGCCTGGATCCAGTCCAGGTGCCTACCACAGACACCCCAGTAAGATATCACAGTGCGCCTTGACATCTTCAGTGTAGCTCCTAGAGGCTTGAGTTACATGTGTTAAACCACCTTGGACCTGTTCTTTTACTTTCAGGAGAAAGAAAAATTCTACTACTTCTGACTTTCTTTCCTCCATCTCCCTGTCACTCCAGGTCAACAATCATGATTTTTCAGAAGGAAATTATTTTCCTTAAAGATTCCATTGATGACAAAACACAGTCATTGGGTGATTACAACCTTTTCTAAGTATTAATACCTAAATAGTATTTAGAACTAGAGTTTTCATCATTGGTCATTAGCCTTCTTTTCCTTGCATTTGAGTATTTTCTCTTTTGAAAAGTACACTTTTCCCCTTGATTTTTTATTTAATTAATCCATGGCTATGTGCATGCTAAGTGGCTTCAGTTGTGTCCAACTCTTTGCGACACTATGGACTGTAGCCTGCTAGACTCCTCTGTCCATAGGATTCTCCAGGCAAGAATACTGGAGTGGGTTGCCATGCCCTTCTCCAGGG
This sequence comes from Oreotragus oreotragus, assembly GCA_006410675.1. Taxonomy (NCBI): domain Eukaryota; kingdom Metazoa; phylum Chordata; class Mammalia; order Artiodactyla; family Bovidae; genus Oreotragus; species Oreotragus oreotragus. The sequence goes on along the minus strand of SJYX01000586.1, from coordinate 7,302 downwards.
AACCTTCCCAACCCAGAGATCGAACTCGAGTCTCTTATGTCTCCTGCCCTAGCAGGTGGGTTCTTTACAGCCAGGGCCATCTGGGAGGCGCTCTATTCATCAGCTCACCACTGAATATCTTTTCTAAAATTGCATTAAATCTCACTTTCTAGTCAAGGTTATGGTTTTTCCAGTAGTCATGTATGGATGTGAGAGTTGGACTATAAAGAAAGCTGAGCACCAAAGAATTGATGCTTTTGAACTGCAGTGTTGGAGAAGACTCTTGAGAGTCCCTTGGACTGTAAGGAGATCCAACCAGTCCAGAATATTCATTGGAAGGACTAATGTTGAAGCGGAAACTCCAATACTTTGGCCACGTGATGTGAAGAACTGACTCATTTGAAAAGATCCTGATGCCGAGAAAGATTGAAGGCAGGAAGAAAGGGGAACGACAGAGGATGAGATGGTTGGATGGCATCACCGACTCAATGGACATGAGTCTGAGTAAATGCCAGGAGCTGGTGAGGGACAGGGAGGCCTGGTAGCTGCGATGCAAGGCATCACAAAGAGTCAGACACGACTGAGTGACTGAACTGAACTGAACCGAATGTTCAGCTCTCTTAACACTTTAATTATAATCAAAAAGGAGTCATCTTATCAGACAGCACTATGTAATTTCACACTGCACGACCAAGTGAACCACACTATAAAATACGAGGCTACTGGACAACCTCCAGGAACCCGAGGAGATTGCCATGACCAGGCATGTTCTGCTACTGCTGTCACCGTCTTTCCCACTTCCCTCAATTTCTTAATGAGCATCCCAAAGCTCAGGGGCAGTGTTGCTGAGGCCATCAAGTCTGAAACCAAGACCCCTTTCCACCAAGAACCAGCTGGGTATGCGGTGCATCAAGAATGCCTACTATGAGCTCCACAGTCACCATGCTTCATATACCTGTGCCCAGACGCATTGTACCTGACGTGTTGCGGATCATTTATAAGATAGGCAGAACTACATATGTAAACAACTTCCGGCAAGAAAGAGCTCTCTGCAGGAGGCACTGGCCCGTCACTAACATTAAGTCAGGCACCCTCTTGCTCTACTCATTTCCAACCCCAGCAAATCTTTCAAGTCTTTTGATCACACAATACCACACCTAACCTGTCGGATCTTTCCTAGACCAAAGAATTAGAAATGAAAAATAAGTAAATTAACAGATGATCAGATCTCTTCCCTAGCTTCCCCTTCAGTCATCTTAGGAACAAACTGTGTGAACAAGATAGCATCTAAAGAGAAATCAGGGACTTTCCTGGTGGTCCAGTGGCTAAGACTCCATGTTTCCACTACAGTGGCCCAGATTCAATTCCTGATCAGGGGACTACATCAAACATACCTCAACTAAGAATTTGAGTGCTGCAACTAAAGAAACAATAAAAAAGAACCCCACGTACCACAACTAAAAAAGATCCCAAATGCCGCAACTAAGAAAGGCACCCTCAGTTCAGTTCAGTCGCTGAGTCTTGTCTGACTCTTTGCAACCCCATGAACCACAGCACACCAGGCCTCCCTGTCCATCACCAACTCCTGGAGTTTACTCAAACTCATGTCCATTGAGTCGGTGATGCCATCCAACTATCTCATCCTCTGTCGTTCCCCTTTCTTTCTGCTTTCAATCTTTCTCAGTATCAGGGTCTTTTCAAATGAGTCAGTTCTTCACATCTCGTGGCCAAAGTATTGGAGTTTCAGCTTCAACATTAGTCCTTTCAATGAACACCCAGGACTGATCTCCTTTAGAATGGACTGGTTGGATCTGCTTGTAGTCCAAAGGACTCTCAAGAGTCTTCTCCAACACCACAGTTCAAAAGCATCAATTCTTCAGTGTTCAGCTTTCTTTATAGTCCAACTCTCACATCCATACATGACCACTGGAAAAACCATAGCCTTGACTAGATGGACCTTTGTTGACAAAGTAACGTCTCTGCTTTTTAATATACTGTCTAGGTTGGTTATAACTTTCCTTTCAAGGAGTAAGCGTCTTTTAATTTCATGGGTGCAATCACCATCCGCAGTGATTTTGGAGCCCAAAAAAATAAAGTCTGACACTGTTTCTCCCTCTAGTTGCCATGAAGTGATGGGACCAGATGCCACGATTTCAGTTTTCTGACTGTTGAGCTTTAAGCCAACTTCTTCACTCTCCTCTTTCACTTTCATCAAGAGGCCCTTGAGCTCCTCTTCACTTTCTGCCATAACGGTGGTATCATCTGCATATCTGAGGTTATTGATTTTTCTCCCAGCAATCTTGATTCTAGTTTGTGCTTCTTCCAGCCTAGCATTTCTCATGATGTACTCTGCAAATAAGTGAAGTAAGCAGGGTGACAATATACAGCTTTGACGTACTCCTTTTCCTATTTGGAACCAGTCTGTTGTTCCATCACCATCTGCAGTGATTTTGGAGCCCAAAAAAATAAAGTCTGACACTGTTTCCCCTGTTTCCCCCATCTATTTGCCATGAAGTGATGGGACCAGATGCCATGATCTTCATTTTCTGAATGTTGAGCTTTAAGCCAGCTCTTTCACTGTCCTCTTTCACTTTCATCAAGAGGCTTTTTAGCTCCTCTTCACTTTCTGCCATAAGGGTGATGTCATCTGCATATCTGAGGTTATGGATATTTCTCCTGGCAATCTTGATTCCAGCTTGTGCTTCTTCCAGCCCAGTGTTTCTCATGATGTACTCTCCATATAAGCTAAATAAGCAGGTGACAATATACAGCCTTGACATACTCCTTTTTTAATTTGGAACCAGTCTGTTGTTCCATGTCCAGTTCTAACTGTTGCTTCCTGACCTGAATATAGGTTTCTCAAGAAGCAGGTCAGGTGGTTTGGTATTCCCTTTCAGGATTTTCCACAGTGTATTGTGATCCACACGTAAAAGACTTTGGCATAGTCAATAAAGCAGAAATAGATGTTTTTCTGGAACTCTCTTGCTTTTTCCATGATCCAGTGGATGTTGGCAATTTGATCTCTGGTTCCTCTGCCTTTTCTAAAACCAGCTTGAACATCAGGAAGTTCACAGTTCACGTATTGCTGAAGCCTGGCTTGGAGAATTTTGAGCATTACTTTACTAGTGTGTGAGATGAGTGCAATTGTGTAGTAGTTTGAGCATTCTTTGGCATTGCCTTTCTTTGAGATTGGAGTGAAAACTGACATTTTCCAGTCCTGCGGCCACTGATGAGTTTTCCAAATTTGCTGACATATTAAGTGCAGCACTTTCACAGCATCATTTTTCAGGATTTGAAATAGCTCAACTGGAATTTCATCACCTCCACTAGCTTTGTTCCTAGTGATACTTTCTAAGGCCCACTTGACTTCACATTTCAGGATGTCTGGCTCTAGACCACTGTGGTGGGTGTTAGTAAATATCACACCTTGTCTCTTATTTTTCTACACTTGTGTGTCTACTTAGGCACCTGGACTGGAGAAGAACACTGCCCAGTGGGATCTGTCAAGAGACCACTTTAATAAATAGTGGCCTGTGGAATGCATTAGGAGGGTCATAGGACAAGTGTATACTTATTTTCACATTTTAATGGCTTACCTTGATTCTGCCTATAGGTCCTTTGGAACTGAATTCCAGAACAGAAAGAAATGGGTTTTCCCAATGTTTCTGTTCTCCCAGGCTAACAATGGAAGAATATAAATATTTTGAGTTTCACCGTTTTCTCCATTGGTTAGAAGACCTTGTTGAATGTATAAAATAAATGTATTACTAAGTCATGGTGGCTGCATTGGTTTAAATAAAATTTCATTTTTAAAGAATGACTCTGAAAGGAAAATATATAGGTCAAGTTGTTGCCTCCTCATATTTAAAGTAGCTGAGTTATAGATCTCAAATAGCATTTTGATGGGAACTTAGATATGTCCTGTCACCTAGAATCCCTTCTGGGTGCTTCAGTGATGTACAGGGCCTGAGGATGTCCGGAAAGTTTGCATATATGTACTTTCAAGCAAACAGATTGCTGTTTTACCAGGTGTTGTTATTAATGCAGAATCTAAATATATGCTTGTCAGGTGAGACTGTCTGGAAACATTCAGAGGGACTATGATCCTGTACAAGAAGGCTTCTCAGATTTTAATATAAATGCAGAACACCTGGGATCCTTGTTAAAATGTGAATTCTCATTCAGTGGGTCTGGCATGTGGACCAAGAGCTTACATTTCGAGCAAGTGCTTAGCTGATGTTAATATTCCTGGTCAACTGCAACACGTTGAGAAGCAAGAATCTAAAATAATGCAAAAGCTTTCAATAGTACTTCATCTATGAAACTTAGTGTCCATAGAGTTAACAAAGTGTACACTAAAGAATTTTGTTAACTCCCAGTGAGTGAAACAGATGCATATTTACAAGATTTGTTGTAAAGTTTATCATGACAATTTTTTTTTTCCAATAATGTTGTCATAAAAACAATTTCCTTTGGAGGAAAAAAAAAGTCTTCTTAAACAGAAATATATCAGAATTTTAGAAAGACATTCAAATTTTCATTTAAGCTAAAAAACAGAAATGATAAAATATCCACAATTTTATACAATGCCTTAGCCATTATCAATAATTACATGGCACTATTCTAATAAACAACTGAAAATATCCCACTGGTAAAGAAATATCTGGTATGGGGATTATGGTGCTATAGAAACAATGAGAAAATTGGACAAAATATATAAAAGAATTGTTTTTAGATATTGGACTACATGCAGTGCTAGACTGTAATTCCTGAGATAAGGGAAATTAATGATGGGATATGAACAATTGTCCCAGCTTTCTGCCTGCAGGAGATTTCTGGGTAGGGCTTCAGGAATGAGAAATCCCAGCAGAGACACATCATCTTACTAATGCAGAATTAGGACATCAGTGAGGCTGTGGAAATTGGAATTTGCATGGCAAATATCAAAAGAACCATGCTACATAAGGGGGAAAAAAAGACTCCATAAATTTGTATAACATTCTGGGGAAAACTGAAGGCAGGAGGAGAAGGGGATGACAGGGGATGAGATGTTTGGATGGCATCAGTGACTCAATGGACATGAGTTTGAGCAAGCTCTGGGAGATGGTGAAGAACAGGGAAGCCGGATGTGATGCAGTCCATGGGATCACAAAGAATCAGATGGTGTCTTGGATGGAATACTGTCCTGCTCACACAGAGAGCGGGCTTCCCTGGTGGCTCAGATGGTAAAGAATCTGCCTGCAATGCAGGAGACCTGGGTTCGATCCCTGGGTTGGGAAGATCCCCTGAAGGAGGGCATGGCAACCCACTCCAGTATTCTTGCTGGGAGAATCCCCATTGACAGAGAAGCCTAGTGGACTATAGTCCATGGGGTCACAGAGTTGGACATAACTGAGCAACTAAGCACATGTATACATAAAGCTTCACAAGGCCAGACAAAGGGCCACTGCTGACTGGCTGTGGGGGGAGATGTTCGACTTTGTTTTAGCTATTCCCAGAGATTGTATTAAATACCCAAGGTAGTCAGTAGATATTCCAAAATGTTAGAAGACCTTGCCTAACAGACCTTAAAAAATAATTGAAAGGATTACATTGATCTGAAAATAACATCTAAACAAACTTTAAATCTTTAAAGAGGACAATTAAATCCAAACATTCAACCATTTTACATTCAAAATCTCAGGAAGAAAACAAAAAGTTAAAAAAAATAAAAAATAAAAAGTCATCAGAATGTAACCCATTATCTTGCAGAAAAGTGAGTCAATAGAGTCAAACACAACAATGAAAGAGATGATGAAATTAGCAAGCGATGGCTTTAAACCAGCTAGTAAATAAATTATTTAATTTTTAGAAAGTGAACATAATGAGGGATAAAATGAAGGATAAAAAATGCATGGCACTTATAGAACTGAAAAGTGTAACATTTAAAATGAAAAATAAAACCAATAAAATTAGTTGAAGAATAGACACTACAGAAGAAATAATTGGTAAACTTGAAAACACTGCAATAGAAGTTAGCCAAATTGAAATAGTTTTTTTCAAATGGCTGAAAAATCAAAAAATGAAAAAACCTAAATGAAGGATAAAAAATGCATGGCACTTTTAGAACTGAAAAGTGTAACATTTAAAATGAAAAATAAAACCAATAAAATTAGTTGAAGAATAGACACTACAGAAGAAATAATTGGTAAACTTGAAAACACTGCAATAGAAGTTAGCCAAATTGAAATAGTTTTTTTTTAATGGCTGAAAAATCAAAAAATGAAAAAACCTATATGACTAGTAGAATGCTATAAAAAGGTTCAATCATTTAATTGTCACACAAAATGAAGAAAAGAAGAAGAACATGGCACAAAAATTATTTGACAAAATAAGGAATGGAAGCTTTTTTTACAAATTTCATGAAAATTCTCAACTCATAGATTCAAGAAAAAACTCCAAACAAGTGCAAAGAAAGCACCAGGAAGGTATACGATGCTCAGATTGATAAAAATCAGTGCTAAAGAAATGATATTTAAAACTGCCTGAAGGAGAAAAAAAATATATGTATAGATTGTTTATACAAAGTGTATTGCATTTATATACAGGTGAAAAACTAAAAGAATAGCCATATAGTTTTCATCAAAAGCAAAGCAAAGAATAAGAAACTTGAACATAGTTTTGAAGTGCTAAAAGAGGATTGTCAAGTAGAATTCTACAGGGAGTGATAGTATCTTTCAAAATTAAAAGTACAATTATTTTTTCATTGACAAATGTGAGAAAATTTGTCATCAGTAGATCTTCACTTCAGGAAGTATTAAAGAAAAGTTTTTCAGTAATATAATAAAATGAAATAAATGATACACAAAAGACACACAGATGTACATTTAAAGATAAAGAACACAATAACTGGGGGGAAAAAGGTGTACATATGGATGTAAATGTACTTCTATATAAAAATATAAAATGATTTCTTTTTCAGATTTTAGCTAAAAATAAATAATGAAAATATTCACCTTAAGAAATCTGGAATGATTATTTCAGGTCAGAGCAAATAACTTTCAGAATAGAGATATCTGCAAAAATAATCATTTACATTTTGTAATATGAAATGGTTAATAAATCAAGAGCACAGTGAAATTCTAAATACATGGACAAATAACACATGAAGAAAATATATGAAGTAAAACTCATAGAAGTGAAAGAAATATAGAGAAAAATCATGATTACAGTAGAAGATTTCAGTATTTCTCTCTCAGTGATTTATAGGACAAATAGATTTTTAAAAATTCTTAAAGAGACTACAAAAGAGTCTCTTTAAGAGTCTACAAAAGACTTATAAAA
>SJYX01000585.1:96507-109627 GCA_006410675.1 Oreotragus oreotragus | reverse complement strand
AATTCATGGGGTCGCAAAGAGTCAGGCATGACTGAGCAACTGAACTGAACTGAATTGAGAGACCATTCAATAAATGGACACCAACAGGTGGCCATTACTGAAATCAGATTGATTATATTCACTGCAGCCAAAGATCGAGACACTCCATACAGTCAGCAAAAACAAGACTGGGAGCTGACTGTGGCTCAAATCATGAACTCCTTATGATTCAAAATTTAGGCTCAAATTGAAGAAAGTAGGGGAGACCACTAGGCCATTGAGGTATGACCTAAATCAAATCCCTTGTGATTATGTAGTGAAAATGACAAATAGATTCAAGGGATTCGATTTGATAGACACAGTGCCTGAAGAACTATGGATGGAAGTTTGTAACATTATACAGGAGGTGGTGATCAAAACCATCCCCCAGAAAAAGAAATGTGAAAAGACAAATGGTTGTCTGAGGAGGACTTTACAAATAGCTGAGAAGAGAAGGGAAAGGCAAAGGAGAAAAAGAAAGATATACCCATCTGAATGCAGAGTTCCAAAGGATAGCAAGGAGAGATAAGAAAACCTTCTTAAGAAAACAATGCAAAGAAATAGAGGAAAGCAATATAATGGCAAAGACTAGATATTTCTTTAAGCAAATCAGAGATAACAATGAACTATTTCATGCAAAGACAGGCCACCCTCTAGATAAGACACTAAATTTCCCTCTCTCTAGTAGACCTAGACATTCTGCCTCCTAAATATCTTTAGTTATAAAAGTATCACAGAGACTTTTACCTTATAAATTCCACAAGCAGTATGAAGCTGACCCTCTTAGCACTGAGTAAACGTTGTGTGTACATTGGTCTGTCTCCACAAACAGATGCCCTGTTTCCCCTGGGTAGGAATGTTGCTGCTGCTGCTGCTAAGTCGCTTCAGTTGTGTCTGACTCTGTGCGACCCCGTAGNCTGTCTCTTATACACATCTAGATGTGTATAAGAGACAGTTCTGAAGGAGATCAGCCCTGGGATTTCTTTGGAAGGACTTATGCTAAAGCTGAAACTCCAGTACTTTGGCCACCTCATGCAAAGAGTTGACTCATTGGAAAAGACTCTGATGCTGGGAGGGATTGGGGGCAGGAGGAGAAGGGGACAACAGAGGATGAGATGGCTGGATGGCATCCCCAACTGATGGATATGAGTTTGAGTGAACTCTGGGAGTTGGTGATGGACCCGGAGGCCTGGCATGCTGCGATTCATGGGGTTGCAAAGAGTTGGACATCACTGAGCAACTGAACTGAACTGATCTGAATCTTTTCTTTCTGCTTTTACTTTGCTTCTGCAGCCAAAGTGAACTCTGTAAAGTACAGTTATGAATTTGTCACTCCTTTTCACGTTCACCTAACTCACTAATCACTCTCCATTGCTTTCAGGGTAAATTTCTTACGTGGTAGGATTATAAAACTTTTTTCTTGTGGCACTTTCATTTCTCTTTTACTCCCCTACTTGTGGCAACCTACTCCAGTATTCTTGCCTGGGAAATCCCATGGACAGAGGAGCCTGGCAGGGGTACAGTCCATGGGGTCGCAAGAGTCAGACACAACTGACTGACTAAACCTACCTACCTACTTGTACTTTTTGTTTCAGACATTCAATTACCATCTTCCGAATATTCCAGGCTTTCCTTTAGACCTTTACACATGCTGTTTTTTTCTGCTTGGGATTCCTTTCTTTTTCCCTTTTTTGCTCCTTTGAAATTCTGTTTCCTTTCCATAAATCCTTATAGCTCTTCCCCTTCAACGTCTATCATAGCTTCTGTCACAATGTATTTAAGCTGTTTATTTCCTTATAGCAGGGCTTTTAACTGTTCGGTACTTAAAGGAAAGGATCTTTAGGCGTAAGCTAGGTACTCAGTAATATTCATCATTTATTGCTGATATAAAGATTTCTTTGTCTCTATTTTTCACTGGGAGAGTATTTAGAAAGCTGGTTTAAAGTTGGGGATTTCAGGGTTATTCAAGGATATCCAACCAGTCCATTCTAAAGGAGATCAGTCCTGAGTGTTCATTGGAAGGACTGATACTAAAGCTGAAACTCCAGTACTTTGGCCACCTCATGTGAAGAGTTGATTCATTGGAAAAGACTCTGATGCTGGGAGGGATTGGGGGTAGGAGGAGAAGGGGACGACAGAGGATGAGATGGCTGGATGGCATCACTGACTTGATGGACGTGAGTTTGAGTGAACTCTGGGAGTTGGCGATGGACCGGGAGGCCTGGCGTGATGCGATTCATGGGGTCGCAAAGAGTCGGACACAACTGAGCGACTGAACTGAACTGAACTGGAAGGTTTCAAATGATAGGTGGTGGCGGTTTAGTTGCTAAAGTTGTGTTCTACTCTTGCGACCCCATAGACTAATCCTCCAGTCTCCTCTCTCCATGGGATTTCCCAGGTAAAATACTGGAGTGGGTTGCTATGCCCTCCTCCAGGGGATCTTCCCAACCGAGGGATCAAACCCACATCTCCTGCATTGGCAGGGGGGTCCTTTACCACTGAGCCGCCAGGGAAGCCCTAATGATTGTTTATGTTGTCCAGTTAGCCTTGGGCTATTTAGTCACTAGATATGATTTAAAACATTACTGCACTGTATCAATTATTACTTATTTTTGTGATGATCTTGTGGAATAACATCTTTTAGCTCCTACAAGTGCTGGGAAGACTCTGGTTGCTGAGCTACTTATTTTGAAGCGGGTTTTGGAAATGCGGAAGAAAGCTCTTTTTATTCTGCCTTTTGTTTCTGTGGCTAAAGAGAAGAAATACTATCTCCAGGTAATTTTTTTTTTTTACGAAATTGTGAAAGGCCTGTTAATGGCAGCTTTGGCTTTACTCATTTGAAATAGAATTATAAAAGTGATTGGAAAAATTTCTTTCATTCCATCTCTATCCATGGGATTACAAGAGAGTGGTACATGACTTAGCAAGTAAACACCACCAGTGTAGCTTTAAAAGTTGACCATTATGAGATGAATCTTTAAAATTACCGCATAAGAGAAAAGACAGTTAAATCAAGAGTAATTGGTGAAAATTATATAAAAACTTAAAATATTCTTTAGAAAATAGAGTGCTTAATTAGCATATAAATGTGCAGATTAAGAATCAACATCTTAAGTGAATAGTAGGACTATGCTGAAGCATGGAAAGGAAGTATGTTTGAAGAAGCATATCCCATCCTAATTGAGGGAACATTTGGAAACATAAGAGGATGAAGAACAAGATCCATTGATGCTTATGTACAACTCAAGTTGTGTGTTCTGTAAAAATGAATAGTAGCATTATACATTTGTGTGATACATGGTCTTTAACGCATTTTTACAAGTATTATACTTCATTAAATAGAATAAAATTTATTCTTATTTCTGCCATGAAAAGTGCTTTTGGAATGGCAAGATTATTGTACTGGTAATCCAAAAAATCCAAGTTCTAGTCCCAGTTTTGCCACTAACTATGTCTTCAGGCCAGACACATAATCTGCTAGATTCAATTTTTCATTGGTAAAATGCAACTATGGGTTAACTCAGCAAATACTCAGAAACATTTTATTGAATGAGTAGCTCTAAAATTCAATGGTTCTGTGAATTTTTTTAACGTTATTTCAGAGACCAAATAGCCAACAAAGCTGGTTCTACATGGTAACATCTTTTCAACTTAGACCAAAGTAGGAAAATGATGTAAGGATCCTTTTTATTGAGAAGGTATGTTAGTTAAAAGTTAATCTTAAAAACAAAAAACAAAAAAAAAACACCCACTGAGATGTGTATAAGAGACAGGAAACCCTGGACTGGAAGAAACACAAGCTGGAATCAAGATTGCCGGGAGAAATATGAATAACCTCAGTTATGCAGATGACACCATCCTTAGGGCAGAAAGTGAAGAGGAACTAAAGAGCCTCTTGATGAAAGTGAAAGAGGAGAGTAAAAAAGTTGGCTTAAAGCTCAACATTCAGAAAACGAAGATCATGGCATCCAGTCCCATCACTTCATGGGAAATAGATGGGGAAACAGTGTCAGACTTTATTTTGGGGGCTCCAAAATCACTGCAGATGGTGATTACAGCCATGAAATTAAAAGATGCTTATTCCTTGGAAGAAAAGTTATGACCAATCTAGGTAGTATATTCAAAAGCAGAGACATTACGTTGCCAACAAAGATCCATCTAGTCAAGACAATGGTTTTCCAGTGGTCATGTATCGATATGCGAGTTGGACTGTGAAGAAAGATGAGTGCCGAAGAATTGATGCTTTTGAACTGTGGTGTTGGAGAAGACTCTCGAGAGTCCCTTGGACTGCAAGGAGATCCAACCAGTCCATCCTAAGGGAGATCAGTCCTGGGTGTTTATTGGAAGGACTGATGCTAAAGCTGAAACTCCAATACTTTGGCCACCTCATGCAAAGAGTTGACTCATTGGAAAAGACTCTGATGCTGGGAGGGATTGGGGGCAGGAGGAGAAGGGGACAACAGAGGATGAGATGGCTGGATGGCATCCCCAACTGATGGATATGAGTTTGAGTGAACTCTGGGAGTTGGTGATGGACCCGGAGGCCTGGCATGCTGCGATTCATGGGGTTGCAAAGAGTTGGACATCACTGAGCAACTGAACTGAACTGATCTGAATCTTTTCTTTCTGCTTTTACTTTGCTTCTGCAGCCAAAGTGAACTCTGTAAAGTACAGTTATGAATTTGTCACTCCTTTTCACGTTCACCTAACTCACTAATCACTCTCCATTGCTTTCAGGGTAAATTTCTTACGTGGTAGGATTATAAAACTTTTTTCTTGTGGCACTTTCATTTCTCTTTTACTCCCCTACTTGTGGCAACCTACTCCAGTATTCTTGCCTGGGAAATCCCATGGACAGAGGAGCCTGGCAGGGGTACAGTCCATGGGGTCGCAAGAGTCAGACACAACTGACTGACTAAACCTACCTACCTACTTGTACTTTTTGTTTCAGACATTCAATTACCATCTTCCGAATATTCCAGGCTTTCCTTTAGACCTTTACACATGCTGTTTTTTTCTGCTTGGGATTCCTTTCTTTTTCCCTTTTTTGCTCCTTTGAAATTCTGTTTCCTTTCCATAAATCCTTATAGCTCTTCCCCTTCAACGTCTATCATAGCTTCTGTCACAATGTATTTAAGCTGTTTATTTCCTTATAGCAGGGCTTTTAACTGTTCGGTACTTAAAGGAAAGGATCTTTAGGCGTAAGCTAGGTACTCAGTAATATTCATCATTTATTGCTGATATAAAGATTTCTTTGTCTCTATTTTTCACTGGGAGAGTATTTAGAAAGCTGGTTTAAAGTTGGGGATTTCAGGGTTATTCAAGGATATCCAACCAGTCCATTCTAAAGGAGATCAGTCCTGAGTGTTCATTGGAAGGACTGATACTAAAGCTGAAACTCCAGTACTTTGGCCACCTCATGTGAAGAGTTGATTCATTGGAAAAGACTCTGATGCTGGGAGGGATTGGGGGTAGGAGGAGAAGGGGACGACAGAGGATGAGATGGCTGGATGGCATCACTGACTTGATGGACGTGAGTTTGAGTGAACTCCGGGAGTTGGCGATGGACCGGGAGGCCTGGCGTGATGCGATTCATGGGGTCGCAAAGAGTCGGACACAACTGAGCGACTGAACTGAACTGAACTGGAAGGTTTCAAATGATAGGTGGTGGCGGTTTAGTTGCTAAAGTTGTGTTCTACTCTTGCGACCCCATAGACTAATCCTCCAGTCTCCTCTCTCCATGGGATTTCCCAGGTAAAATACTGGAGTGGGTTGCTATGCCCTCCTCCAGGGGATCTTCCCAACCGAGGGATCAAACCCACATCTCCTGCATTGGCAGGGGGGTCCTTTACCACTGAGCCGCCAGGGAAGCCCTAATGATTGTTTATGTTGTCCAGTTAGCCTTGGGCTATTTAGTCACTAGATATGATTTAAAACATTACTGCACTGTATCAATTATTACTTATTTTTGTGATGATCTTGTGGAATAACATCTTTTAGCTCCTACAAGTGCTGGGAAGACTCTGGTTGCTGAGCTACTTATTTTGAAGCGGGTTTTGGAAATGCGGAAGAAAGCTCTTTTTATTCTGCCTTTTGTTTCTGTGGCTAAAGAGAAGAAATACTATCTCCAGGTAATTTTTTTTTTTTACGAAATTGTGAAAGGCCTGTTAATGGCAGCTTTGGCTTTACTCATTTGAAATAGAATTATAAAAGTGATTGGAAAAATTTCTTTCATTCCATCTCTATCCATGGGATTACAAGAGAGTGGTACATGACTTAGCAAGTAAACACCACCAGTGTAGCTTTAAAAGTTGACCATTATGAGATGAATCTTTAAAATTACCGCATAAGAGAAAAGACAGTTAAATCAAGAGTAATTGGTGAAAATTATATAAAAACTTAAAATATTCTTTAGAAAATAGAGTGCTTAATTAGCATATAAATGTGCAGATTAAGAATCAACATCTTAAGTGAATAGTAGGACTATGCTGAAGCATGGAAAGGAAGTATGTTTGAAGAAGCATATCCCATCCTAATTGAGGGAACATTTGGAAACATAAGAGGATGAAGAACAAGATCCATTGATGCTTATGTACAACTCAAGTTGTGTGTTCTGTAAAAATGAATAGTAGCATTATACATTTGTGTGATACATGGTCTTTAACGCATTTTTACAAGTATTATACTTCATTAAATAGAATAAAATTTATTCTTATTTCTGCCATGAAAAGTGCTTTTGGAATGGCAAGATTATTGTACTGGTAATCCAAAAAATCCAAGTTCTAGTCCCAGTTTTGCCACTAACTATGTCTTCAGGCCAGACACATAATCTGCTAGATTCAATTTTTCATTGGTAAAATGCAACTATGGGTTAACTCAGCAAATACTCAGAAACATTTTATTGAATGAGTAGCTCTAAAATTCAATGGTTCTGTGAATTTTTTTAACGTTATTTCAGAGACCAAATAGCCAACAAAGCTGGTTCTACATGGTAACATCTTTTCAACTTAGACCAAAGTAGGAAAATGATGTAAGGATCCTTTTTATTGAGAAGGTATGTTAGTTAAAAGTTAATCTTAAAAACAAAAAACAAAAAAAAAACACCCACTGCATTTGGGTTTTGAAACCCTTTCTTTTGTTATATATAAAAAACTAGTTTTTAGAGAGATAATGAAAATATTTTCCTCATGAAGTATAAATTTGTTTCTGAACATATTATTACATTAGTGTTAAAGAAGGAACTAGTTTCTTGCTTGTTTATTAGATAAAAAATGTTAGTGCTTAAGGTAATTTTTGTTTTCCTCTGTAAGGCTCTTTCTTCTATAAGGACCTTGTAGAACTCATTAAGTATGCCATTTTATTCAACTCTGTCTTTTTTTTTTTTTTTTTCAACTCTGTCTTAATAGGAAATCTCTCTACTGAGTTTTGTCAATTCTAAATCTTATTTTTAGTGTTTGATTCTAAAAAGAACCTATGTGCCTTGACCAGGAATAAGCACCAGTTGTCTGATAAATGTCTTTTGATACTTATATCTGTCTATGCTTGGGGAAAGAACCAATTCAATATTCATAAATTTTCAACTCTTATTTTTCTGTTTTACTCAAATCAGAGTCTATTTCAGGAAGTAGGAATAAAAGTAGATGGTTATATGGGCAGTACCTCTCCAACAAGGCATTTCTCTTCTTTGGATATTGCTGTCTGTACAATTGAGAGAGCCAATGGTCTGATCAATCACCTCATAGAGGAAAATAAGATGGATCTTTTAGGTAAGTAAATAAAGAAATAAGTGTATACTTTCTCTGTTTTTGATAGAATGGAGTGGAGCCAGTATGATTTCTGTATATCTTATGTTTTATTCTAATGTCTGTCATCTTCTGAAGGTAAGAATTGGCATCTATAATGTTAGGAACTGTTAAAAAACGTTTTGCATCCTGCTGGTGTTATTGACTCTACTAACTTGTGTTTTTGCACTTTACAAAACATAAAGATTATCTTTGAGTCCTCAAGACATTTCTCATTGCTTCTTTCCTGATAAAGTTTACCAGGAATAGAAGGAAATAATCTTCCATCTCTGCAACTAGTGTATATGTATTCATTATCATATTCTGGTACTATGATATCTAGATCAGGCCTGGACCCAGAGACTACCATTTAGCAGACTGATGGTAGGGAGCTGTAGAAATTAGCACTGTATTTGAGCTTGGGACTGTTCTGTCTTAATCCTTTTTTTTTTTTAACCACTTGCGAAAGCTCACTATGTAGAGGTAGGAATAGGAAGAGAATGATTTTAACAGCAATGGAAACTGCAAGAATATCAATTAGTTATTCATGTTATCTTGCCTAACTTAAATGGTAAAATTAGGGTAGGATACAGGTGGGGAGTGAAATAAAAAATTAATTAGACATGGGCTTTGCTCTGTCAAGCTTAGAGAGAGGAATCGCATTCCTTAGTTTGTATCAGAATTGTCAGATTGTGTTGTATCAGATTAAGTGTTATATCCAGTACACTTAGCACAGTGCCTGGCGCACTAGATAGAATAAATATTTTTTTGATAAATGAATGAGTTCTCAAATAACTCATCATACCATATGATTTTGAAATACCTTACTGATAAGGAAGAAGAACATCATGTGTCATTAGGAAATAGCCTGAAAGATCTGTATTTTCGTAGGGGAATTTGGGCTGGGTCAGAGGACACCAGTACACACATAAATTAAAATGTTTCAATGAGGCGTTGGTTGATAACTAGATTTTTGGTAATTCTTGAGCATTATTCCAAATACTTAGACTAGTTTCTCCAAGTAGAGGAGAAGAGAATTATTATATCTATGTTTTATAGTAGGGTGAGTCACTAGTCTACCATAATCAAACAAAAACATCCCCTTAAAATCATTTATTGCTTCTTGATCTGATTCTGTTTTCCTATGCACTTGCTAACATCAGGATGGTTTGCCCTGGTTGTTTTCCCCATAGAAAAGTCAATCCACTGAATAATTTTCAAGGATATCTTTAATTTTCTTTGTACATGTATTTTACAAGGTTGCCAGTTAAGAAGCATCTGAATTTTGTATTACCTGCAATGTACTGTAATAACAATTATTTATAGTACCAGATTAAGATACTCAGTCCTTCAAAATTCTTAATTGTGAGATTCTATAAAACTTAGTATCTGGAAAATCTCTTTAGGAATGGTGGTTGTGGATGAATTACATATGCTGGGAGACTCTCATCGAGGGTATCTGCTGGAGCTTTTGCTGACCAAGATTTGCTATATTACACAGAAATCAGCTTCTTGGTAAGTCTGAAATAGTTAAGTTCTTGAGTTTCCAAACAATGTTGAGAAAGTGCAAAAGTGTTTAATAAATAGTTGTTAAATACATTAAAAGAGGGTAATACTTATTTAGAACAAACTCATGTGCAGCAGTTTATTTTTTTTTTCCAAAAGAAGTACTTAAGTCTAGGAGTGATTTTAGATTATTTTGGTAGAATAATTTGATTATTTTCTAGAATAAAAACATTCTTAAATTTTTACTTACCACATTTATGATAGAATTTTTAAAATCCAGTTTTTGTATTTGTTAACTATACACACATGTAAATAGTCAATGCTAATTATGAAAAATAACATTTCTTTGTTCCCTGCTTTCCAAAGGTAACTATTTTCAACTCTTACTGCTTTTTAGAAATTTGACTTACAATGATATTTCTAAATATAGTTACTTAAGTTTTTTAGTTTTATACATTATATATTGACTTTATTATGGAAATGAAGATCTAGCTCTTTTTTATATTCTTTACTCACCCCAGCCAATTTCCTCCTCTACCCTCCTTAATTTTTCTTTATCCTCTGATTATATTCCCATTCTTCAGATATGTTTATGCCCTAATTTTGCTTAATATGGTACTCAGTGTTACCCTATTATGACTGTATAAGGGCCATTATCAATGAGCCATGTAGTATAATTATTTTTACTTTCTAAATAACTTTTTGTTTTCTCTGAAATTAATAAATGTCTTTTCTTTGATGGCTTGATTTTCTATGAACTTATCACTGATTTATCTCTAGCTTCTTCCCACTTTTGTAAATTTCCATCCAATATGTTTCAACACATTTGCTGTTCTGACAAATTCATTTTCTTGAAGAAGTTTCTCCTAAAGTCTCCTGGGTTGTTCCAACTTAGTCTGTGTATATGCTGGCAGCAGTTATCTTAAAATCTTTTTTATTAGTATCATTTATTCCCAATGCTGTTTGCTTGAGTCAGAGCCCTCTTTTTGTAATCACATGTATTTCTCTTTCTTTACTTTCCAGTTTCAGTAGGGATATCTTCCAGGAAGTTCTACTTTATTTACACATATAGGCTATACTAGGTATAAATGTTTCAAAAATTAGCATCTCTGAAAATCCCTTATAATTATTTTGTAGATTTTCCAGGTACAAAAGTCAAGAAAATCTAAATACTATTCTAATACTAATAAAATCTAAATACTTTTAGAGTTTTTAAGATAGTACTTCATTTTTCTCATTACTGTTGAGAAATCCAGTACCATGCTTATCCTTCATTCTTTGTATAAATTAAAACAATTTTTTTTCTGAGAGGTTTTAAGACCTCTTTTACTTCCTGAGTATTGTGAAATATCACTGATGTATCTTTGTGTTGGGTTTGTTTTCTAACATTGGGCTAGGAGCTCTAGGAGCTCTTGTCTTTCAGTTTGTGAGACTCTAACACATCTTGTACAGTGTGTGGGAAAATATACAGATTATCATCTATATCCCAACTTAGTATGATATAGAAGATATGACTAATAAAATTAGCAAATTTGAACTAATGGATAAGTTACATATGAAACATTTATTTAAAAAATCTGTATGCTGAAACAAAATATCTTAAAGAATTTAAGTTATTTAAAATATAATTGATAACAGCAGTCCAATTAAGCCAGAAATAAGTATAAGAACAACACAACTAAAAGATGCCCACATGTCTGGACATTAATAGATACATTTTGACTCATTTTGGAGTGAAAAAAATAATCACAAAAGAAACAGGAAGATATAGAAGTATAATAAAAATATCTCCTAGTAAAACATGTAAGTGCAGCTAGAATTGTTTTTAAAGGGAAATTGATAGTACACAGTGTGTGTATTATTAAAGAAGAGAGACTGGAAAATTAATGACTTATCCATCTCTAAAACTTAAAAAAGAATAGTAGAATAATGTCACAGAGAGTGGAAGGGAAGAAATAATAAAGACCAGAGCAAAAATGAACGAAAAAGGAAAGTCATCCTGAACATTAAAAAAACTCTACAAGTCAGTGAGAAAAAGTACAATCTAATATATTAACGGGTAAGGAACTTGAACAGACATTTTTAAGAGGGTATCCAAACGGTTTCTAAACATGAAATGGTGCTTGATTTCATTAGTAGTCAAAGAAATGTAAATTACCTCCTCAAAGAGATATTACCACACACTGTCCAAAATATCTAACATACTGACAGTGCTAAGTGGTGACAATGCTAAGTGGAAAAGTAAGGAAGTTCTAGCGACAGCAGTCAGACAGAAAGAAATAAAAGGAATCCAAATTGGAAAGGATGAAGTAAAACTACTGCTGTTTGCCTATGACATGATACTATAAACAGAAAATCCTAAAGATGCCACCAAAAAGCTACTAGAACTCATCCATGAATTATATAAAATTGCAGGATACAAAAGTAATGTACAGAAATCTTTTATATTTCTGTACACTAACAGTGAATTATCAGAGAAATTAAAAAAACAATCCCATTTATAATTGCATCATAAAGAATAAAAATCCTAGGAATAAGTCTAAGGAGGTAGAAGGCCAATACAATCCTTATCAGTTACCAATGGCATTTTTTGCATACATGGAACAAAAAGTCTTAAAATTTCATGGAACCACAAAAGACCCAAATAGCCAAACCAACGTTGAGAAGGAAAAATGGAGCTGGAAAAATCATGCTCCCTGACTTTGTACTATATAATATAATGCTTCAGTAATGAAGACAGTATGGTACTGGTACAAAGGCAAACTTATAGATCAGTGGAACAGTATAAAAAAGCCAGAAATAAACCCATACACCTATTGTCAATTAATCTATGTCAAAGGTGACAAGACTGAACAATGGAGAAAAGACAGTTTCTTTAATAAGTGGTTCTGGGAAGACTGAACAGCTGCATGTAAAATGATGAAATTAGGGCATTCTCTAGCATCATATGCACAAGTAAACTCACAGTGGATTAAAGACCTAAATGTAAGACTAGGTACTATAAAACTAGGAGAGGAAAACATAGGAGAACACTCTGGCATAAAATGCAGCAAGATCTTTTTTCAACCACCTTCTAGAATAATGAAAAAACGAAAATAAGCAAGTGGGACCTAATTAAACTCAGAAGCTTTGAACAAAAAAGAAAACTATAGACAAAATGAAAACTCACAGAATGGAAGAAAATATTTGAGAATGAAGTGACTGACATGGGTTTAATCTCCAAAATAGATAGCTCATGTAGCTCAATATCATAAAAACAACAACCCAATCAAAAAATGAGCAAAAGATCTAAATAGACATTTCTACAAAGAAGATCAGTGGAACAGATTAGAAAGCCCAGAAATGAGCCCTTACTAATTGGTTTTTTTTTTTTTTAGTTATCAGTTTTTATTTATTCATTGATTTATTTTTGTTCTGGGTTGTTGTGGCAAGAATACACAGAAGAACTGTACAGAAAAGATCTTCACGACCCAGATAATCATGAGGATGTGATCACTAACCTAGAGCCAGACATCTTGGAATGTGAAGTCAAGTGGGCCTTAGAAAGCATCACTAAGAACAAAGCTTAGTGGAGGTGATGGTATTCCCGTTGAGCTGTTTCAAATCCTGGAAGATGATGCTGTGAAAGTGCTGCACTCAATATGCCAGCAAATTTGGAAAACTCAGCAGTGGCCACAGGACTGGAAAAGGTCAGTTTTCATTCCAATTCCAAAGAAAGGCAATGCCAAAGAATGCTCAAACTACCACACAATTGCACTCATCTCACATGCTAGTAAAGTAATGCTCAAAATTCTCCAAGCCAGGCTTCAGCAATA
>SJYX01000585.1:51806-93930 GCA_006410675.1 Oreotragus oreotragus | reverse complement strand
CAAAAATGAAACAGTGTCTTCAAACTCAAGCAATAATACTGGAAATTCTACAACTGAAACCTCGAGTACCTTAGAGGTAAGAACTCAGGGCCCTATCCTCACAGCAAGTGGCAAAAATCCTGTAATGGAGCTCAATGAAAAAAGAGGTCTCAAGTATGAACTCTGTCTCTTATACACATCTAGATGTGTATAAGAGACAGTTCAACAACCCTGTTAAAGCTGAAACTCCAGTACTTTGGCCACCTCATGAGAAGAGTTGACTCATTGGAAAAGACTCTGATGCTGGGAGGGATTGGGGGCAGGAGGAGAAGGGGACGACAGAGGATGAGATGGCTGGATGGCATCACTGACTCGATGGACGTGAGTCTGAGTGAACTCCGGAAGATGGTGATGGACAGGGAAGCCTGGCGTGCTGTGATTCATGGGGTCGCAAAGAGTCGGACACGACTGAGCGACTGAACTGAACTGTTGTGGCACATGGGCTCTTTGTTGCTGCATGCAGACTTCTCATTATGGTGGCTTCTCCTGTTGCAGAGCATGGACTCTAGAGCATGGACAGTGAGCTCATATTTATATGGGAAATTAACCTATGACATAGGCAAGAATATACAGTGGAGAAAAGACAGCCTTTTCAGTAAATGATGTTGGTAAAACTGGACTACTCTCACACCATGCACAAAAATAAATTCAAAATGGATTAAAGACTTAAGACCTGAAACTTTAAAACTTCTAGAAGAGAACATAGGCAATATGTTCTTTGTGTCCGTGAATGTCCAAGAGTCTCTGGTGGAGGCGTGGGTTGGCAGGGGCCTGCTGCAGGATTAGTGGCACTGAGTGTAACAGTGCCTGTATGGGACAGTCTGAAGGAGGTCTCCATCATCTTCATTACCTCCACCATCCTTTGGCCTCAGGTCAAATAACAGAGAGGGAACAGAGCCCCACACTCCAGCAGAAAATTGGATTAGATTTACTGAGCATGGCCCCACCCATCAGAGCAAGACCCAGTTTTCATCTCAGTTAGTTAGGAAGCTTCCATAAGCCTCTTATCCTTCTCCATCAGAGGGCAGACAAACTGAAAACCACAATCACAGAAAACTAACCAATGTGATCACGTGGACCACACACAGCCTTGTCTAACTCAGTGAAACTGTGAGCCATGCTGTGTAGGACCACCCAAGACAGACGGGTCATGGTGAAGAGTTCTGACAAAACCTGGTCCACCGGTGAAGGGAATGGCAAACCACTTCAGTATTCTTGTCTTGAGAACCCCATGAACAGTATGAAAAGGCAAAAAGATAGGACATTGAAAGATGAACTCCCCAGGTAGGTAGGTGCCCAATATGCTACTGGAAATTAGTGGGGAACTAACTCCAGAAAGAACAAAGAGATGGAGTCAAAGCAAAAACAACACTCAGTTGTGGATGTGACTGGTAGTGAAAGTAAGGTCCGATGCTGTAAAGAGCAGTATTGCATTGTAACCTGGAATGTTAGGTCCATGAATCAAGACAAAATTGGAAGTGGTCAACCAGGAGATGGTGAGAGTGAACATTGACATTTTAGGAATCAGTGAACTAAAATGGACTGGAATGGGTGAATTTGACTCAGGTGACCATTATATGTTACTAGTATGGGCAGGAGTCCCTTAGAAGAAATGGAGTAGCCATCATAGTCAACAGGAGTCCGAAATGCAATACTTGGATCCAATCTCAAAAACGACAGAATGATCTCTGTTCGTTTCCAAGGCAAACCATTCAATATTACAGTAATACAAGTCTATGCCCTGACCAATAATGCTGAAGAAGCTGAGGTTTAACCGTTCTATGAAGACCTACAAGACCTTCTAGAACTAACACCCAAAAGAAATGTCCTTTTCATTATAGGGGATTGTAATGCAAAAGTAGGAAGTCAAGAAATACCCAGAGTAATGGGCAAATTTGGCCTTGGAGTACAGAATGAAGTATTCAAAGGCTAACAGAGTTTGGCCAAGAGAACTCACTGGTCATAGAAAACACAATCTTCCAACGACACAAGGTAAAGATACACATGGACATCACCAGATGGCCAATACTGATTATATTCTTTGCAGCCAAAGATGGAGAAGCTCTATACAGTCAGCAAAAACAAGACTGGGAGCTGACTGTGGCTTGGATCATGAACTCCTTATTGCCAAATTCAGACTGAAATTGAAGAAAGTAGGGAAAACCACTAGACCATTCAGGTATGACCTAAATCAAATCACTTACGAATATACAGTGGAAGTGACAAATAGGTTCAAGGGATTAGGTCTGATAAGACAGAGTGCCTGAAGAGCTATGGACAGAGGTTCATGACATTGTACAGGAGGCAGTAATCAGGACCATCCCCAAGAAAAGAAATGCAAAAAGCCAAAATGGTTGTCTGAGGAGGCCTCACAAATAGCTACGAAAAGAAGAGAAGTGAAAGGCAAAGGAGAAAAGGAAAGATATTCCCATTTGAATGCAGAGTTCCAAAGAATAGCAAGGAGAGATAAAAAAGCCTTCCTTAGTGATCAATGCAAAGAAATAGAGGAAAACAATAGAATGAGAAAGACTAGAGATCTGTTCAAGAAAATTAGAGATACCAAGGGAACATTTCATGCAAAGATGGGCTCAATAAAGGACAGAAATGGTATGGACCTAACAGAAGCAGAAGATATTAAGAGGTGGCAAGAATACACAGAAGAACTGTACAAAAAAGATCTTCATGACCCAGATAATCACAACGGTGTGATCACTCACCTAGAGCCAGACATCCTGGAATGTGAAGTCAAGTGGGCCTTAGGAAGCATCACAACGAACAAAGCTAGTGGAGGTTAAGAAATTCCAGTAGAGCTATTTCAAATCCTAAAATATGATGCTGTGAAAGTGCTGCCCTCAATATGCCAGCAAATTTGGAAAACTCAAAGGTCAGTTTTCATACCAGTCCCCAAGAAGGGCAATGCCAAAGAATGCTCAAACTACCGCACAGCTGTAGTCATCTCACATGCTAGTAAAGTAATGCTCAGAATTCTCCAAGCCAGGCTTCAACAGTAGGTGACCGTGAATTTCCAGATGTTCAAGCTGGATTTGGAAAAGGCAGAGGAACCAGAGATCAAATTGCCAACATCCGTTGGATCATCGAAAAAGCAAGAGTTCCAGGAAAACATCTGCTTTATATGCCACAACCTTTGACTGTGTGGATCACCACAAACTGTGTAAAGTTCTTAAAGAGGTGGGAATACCAGACCACTTGACCTGCCTCCTGAGATATCTGTATGCAGGTCAAGAAGCAACAGTTAGTACTGGACATGGAACAACAGACTGGTTCCAGATCGGGAAAGGAGTACATCAAGGCTGTGTATTGTCACCATACTTATTTAACTTATATGCATTGTACATCATGAGAAATGTTGGGTTGGATGAAGCACAAGCTGAAATCAAGATTGCCAGGATAAATATCAATAACCTCAGATATGCAGATGACACCACCCTTATGGCAGAAAGTGAAGAAGACCTAAAGAGCCTCTCGATGAAAGTGAAAGAAGAGTGAAAAAGTTGGCTTACAACTCAGCATTCAGGAAACTAAGATCATGGCATCCAGTCCCATCACTTTATGGCAAATAGGTGGGGAAACAGTGGAAACAATGGCAGACTTTATTTTTGGGGGCTCTAGAATCGCTGCAGATGGTGACTGCAGCCATGAAATTAAAAGACACTTGCTCCTTGGAAGAAAAGCTATGACCAAATTACTTTGTCAACAAAGATCCGTCTAGTCAGAACTACGGTTTTTCAAGTAGTCATGTATGGATGTGAGAGCTGGAGTATAAAGAAAGCTGAGCTCCGAAGAATTGATGGTTTTGAACTTGGTGTTGGAGAAAACTCTTGAGAGTCCTTTGGACAGCAAAGAGATCCAACCAGTCCATCCTAAAGGAAATCAGTCTTGAATATTGATTGGAAGGACTGATGCTGAAGCTGAAATTCCAATACTTTTGGCCACTTGATGCAAAGTACTGACTCATTGGAAAAGACCTTGAAGCTGGAAAAGATTGAAAGCGGGAGGAGGAGGGGGCGACAGAGGATGAGATGATTGGATGGCATCACTGACTCAATGGACATGAGTTTGAGTCAACTCTGGGAGTTTTTGATGGACAGGGAGGCCTGATGTGCTGCAGTTCATGGGGTGGCAAAGAGTCGGCCATGACTGAGCCACTGAACTGATGCTCTTTGATGTTGACTTTTATCAACATAATATTTTTAGGATATGTCTCCTCAGGCAAGGGAGACAAAAGTAAAGATAAACAAGTGGGATTACATCAAACTATAATAAAAAGTTTTGCACAGTGAAGGAAACTTTCAGCAAAACAAAAAGGCTGTATACTGAATGGGCAATCTTTGCAAATATGTATCCCATAAGGTATTAATATCCAAGATATATGAAGAACTCATATAGGTCAACATAAAAACTGTTTAAGAAATGGACAGAGGGTATGAATAAACACTTTTCCAAAGACATACAAATGGTCAACAGGCAAATGAAAAATTGCTTACCGTTACTAATCCTTAGTGAATTACAAGTGAAAATCCTGAGATACCACCTCACATCTGTCAGCATGACTTATCAAAATAGACATCAAATAATAAATGTGTCAAGGATGTAGAGAAAAGGGAAACCTTGTGCACTTTTGATGGGAAAATAAATTGGTACAGCCACTATGGGGAAACAGTATGGCAAACAGTATGGCAATTCTTCAAAAAATTAAAAACAGAAGTGCTGTATGATCCAGCGATTCTACCGTTGGGTGTTTGTCTGAAGAAAACAAAAACACTAATTTGAAAAAGATATGTGCACACCTAGGTATATTAATGCAGGATTATTTACAGTAGCTAAGATATGGAAGCAACGTGAGTGCCCATCAATAGATGAATAGTGTATTTATATACAGTGAAATAGTCAGCCATAGGAAAGAAGGAAATTCTGCCATTTGCTACAACATGGATGGACCTGGAGGTTAGGACAGAGAAAGACAAATACAGTATGATTTCATTTATATATGTAATCTAAAAAAAGAACAAACAGTAGTTGACGTTAATAAAATTGAATTTAATATATGACCCAACACTTTTATTCCTAGGTATATACCCTGTAGAAATTTATGCACGTTTGTACCAAAAGACATGCCAAGAATATTGTTAGCACTATTTGAAATTAATAGTATATGTCTTTTAACATCATTTTCATTTGTTTTTCGCAGCCAGGCAGATTTAGCCATTCCTTTGTCTAATGCTGTGCAGATTGTTGGCATGAGTGCTACTCTTCCAAATTTGGAGCTTGTGGCTTCTTGGTTGAATGCTGAACTCTACCACACTGACTTTCGTCCTGTACCACTTCTGGAATCCATAAAAATTGGAAATTCAATTTATGACTCTTCAATGAAGCTTGTGAGGGAATTTCAACCCATGCTGCAAGTGAAGGTAAGTCATTTGTTGTTGTTCAGCTGCCAAGTCGTGTCCAGCTCTTTGCAACCCCATGGATTGCAGCATGTCAGGCTTCCCTGTCCTTCACTGTCTCCCATAGTTTGCTCAAATTCATGTCCATTGAGTTGGTGATGCCATCCAACCATCTCATTCTGTGTTGCCCTTCTCCTGCTTTCTGTGTTTCCCATCATCAGGGTCTTTTCCAATGAATCAACTCTTTGCCTCAGGTGGCCAATGCATTGGAGCTTCAGTGTCAGTCCTTCCAATGAATATTCAGAAGTGATATCCTTTAGAATTGACTGGTTTGATCTCCTTGCAATCCAAGGTTCTCTCCAGAGTCTTCTCCAGCACCATCGTTCAAAAGCATCATTTCTTCAGTGCTCAGCCTTCTTTATGGTCCAATTCTCACATGTGTACATGACTACTGGAAAAACCATAGCTTTGACTAGATGGGCCTTTGTCGGCAAAGTGATGTCTCTGCCTTTTTTTTTTTTTTTAATTGAAGGATAATTGCTTTACAGAATTTGGTTGTTTTCTGTCAAATCTCAACATGAATCAGCCATTGGTATGCATATATCCCCTCCCTCTTGAACCCTCCTCCCATCTCCCTCCCTGCCCTACCCCTCTAGGTTGATACACTGTCTAGGTTTGTCATAGCTTTTCTCCCAAGGAGCAAGCATCTTTAAATTTCATATCTGTGGTCACTGTCCGCAGTAATTTTTTACCACCTGTATTTGTTTGATTGCATTTTCTAGCATGTTGTTAACAATTTTTGAGTTAAGCTGGGGGTTGCAAAGTAGGTGGATGTGCATTACATATCCATTAGAAGGATTCCTGTTGGTAACCTAGTTGGTTTCATGAAAGAACTGGTGGTGGTGGTGAGAAAAGAAATGTAGTCTTCAATTTAAGTGTAATCATTTCCTATAAGTATAAGTAATAACATTTTATAGATTTTTCTTTTTAACTGGTAAAGATTTTCTTATGGCTTTGTTTATATTAATGTGGAAAATTGACCTTTTATTAAGTGATATATGTACAATATGTGCCCTTCTTGGTTGCTTCAGTCATGTTTGACTCTTTGTGACTCCTTGTATATGATAGTAGAAAAAACATTTTTTGGGGTCAGAAAGACCTATTTCTGCTACCTTATATAGGAATACTTGATGTGGCTGTGATAATAGTTGAATTACATAACTTCTCCATAGTATCTTCATCTGTAAAATGGATATATGTCTTTAGTGTTTTAAGGATGAAATTTGATTTTTAAAAATTGCCTAGCATCTAGAAAGTGGTTGATAAATACACTTTAAAAACATTTAGTTCAGAGTATTTTTCTAGGGCTGATTCTTCAGTCCTGAAGTTAAAGGACTGAATCTGGTATGAGGCATCTACTTTTAATGTAGATCTGTGCCTCTGAATACTAAAATAGTTAACGGTAAGTTTAGAACTGGAAATAGGACTAAATTCATGTGTTTTAGTACACTCATAGGTGTATTTGTAGCTTCTGCATGCCTGGTATGCAATCTTACTTAGTTGCTTTGCTCTGTACTCCCAAATTTCACTTGACTGTGCCTCAGTTACCTCAATAAATATATCAGTAAACAAAGCCATTTACTCTCCTGTTAATCTTCTTCTATTACCATGTCTCTGCCTCCACCCTGTTTAAGTCAGTTTCAACTCTTACTTGAATCTATGCTTAAATCAAAAGCTAATCATCTATTTAAAATGAACATCAGCGCATGTAACCATTCTTCTCAAAAATTTGTGATGGTTCCCATTTCATGTGGAATGAATGCCAACATCTTTAAAGTAGCCTACAAGCCATAAATGATCTGTCCCACTCCTTTACCCTGACTTCAGTTTCTATATTCTTTACTTCCTCCATAGCCTCTTTGCTATTCTGTATAATATGCCAAGAAATCTCCCACCTCAGATTCTCTTTATGTGGAATACTTTCCCCTCTAGGCATCAGTAGGGTGTACTCTTTGACCTTTGGACCTTTATTCAAATGTCACTTTGTTATTCTCATTCTCAAATGTTCTCTCATTCCTGGTTTCTATTTTCCCTGTTTTATTCTCTCCTTTGCACTTTGAGCATATTTTGTGTTTTGCTTATCTTGTTTTTATCTATTTCTTCCTACTAGAGTAGACACATTCTGAGGGCAGAGCTTTTTTCTGCTTTATTCTCCATCCCCAGGCCTTGAATAATATATGTATGTGCTAAGTTGCTTCAGTATTGTCTGAGTCTCTTGTGACCCCATGGACTGTAGCCCGCCTGGCTCCCCTATCATGGGTTTCTCTAGGCAAGAATAGTGGAGTGGGCTGTCATTCCCGTCTCCAGGCAATTTTCCTGACCCAGGGATCTAACCTGTGCCTCTTCCATCTCCTGCATTGGTAGGCTGGTTCTTTCCAGTGCCACCTGGAAAGCCCATGATAATATATGGCACCCAGTAAATAATTACTTAATGAGTGAATGTATTGATGGATTAATCTAGTTACACACACCAACCTTCCAGTTTTGGTCACTCCTGGAGTGTTTACAAATGCTGTTTGTTCTGCTTGAAATGTGTTCCCTGTTCCTCAGTTATCTTTTATTAAGATAATGTTTTTCCTTCATATCTCATCAGTTCCTTAGGGAAACTTTTTTTTTCTTCCAGATCACTCAGATTTATGTCAAATATAAGGCTTCAAAACACCACAAAATTCTCTTTGATAGTACATATTATGATTGTATTTTACTTTTGTTTGTTTAGTACTTTATTGTTTCCCCACTGAGACCCAAACCCCTTAAAGATAGTACCTTGGCTATCTTTTACTCACTGTTATATCCTTATTAGCTTTGGGTTGGAGATCAGTAAATATTAGTTGAATGAATATAAAAGATTCCCTACTCACCTTGCATCATAAAGAGGTTTATTTTCTTTTCTCTTTGTTTTATTACTAAATTTGTAACTGATTTTTATCATGCTTTTGAGTAGAAAAACCTTACCATTGAAGCAAAATGAATGACTTTAAACTGATATGAAAATGTTTTGAAAGTATCACTAGAATGGCTACTTCTCTTTCTTTTTTAGGGAGATGAGGATCATGTGGTTAGTTTATGTTATGAGACCATTCGTGATAACCATTCAGTATTACTTTTCTGTCCATCGAAGAAATGGTGTGAGAAGCTGGCAGATATCATTGCCCGTGAGTTTTACAGTCTGCACCATCAAGCTGAGGGTAAGTTAGTGATGGAAAGGAAAGGAAGTGATGAAAGGAAAGCTTCCATTCTTAGGACATTTGCTTGAAATTAATGTTAATAATTATATTAGCAAAGCATGGTTCTTTTCATCATTGCCATCACCTGGATGGATTCTTTGTAAAAGTATGTTTCTGTGACTAATCATCTCCTTATCCTCCTTATAGGTAATATTTATACACATTCAGACTAACTAATCTTCAGAATTTCAGTATATTGGATTTATAGAGGTATATAGTAAGGTTCTTCATTTAGGATCCATGGGCTTTGAGAAGTTGACTTCAAAGCCCCCTAAATTGTATAAGAAACTTCACATACACACATTTTTGTCTGGAGAAAGTAGTCATATCTTTTTTATATTTCTAAGCTCTTAGTCTAAAGAGAGTCATGCATACACATACACACACTATACACATGTAGTTTAAAATCAACTTTATTGAGGTATAATTTGTCTAGAATAAAATGTACCCAATTGAAGTGGAACTTAATGACTTTTAACAAATGTGTTCACCTGTTGAACTCCTCACTGTGATCAACATATAGAACATTTCTGTCACTCCAAAATGTTCATTTTTGCTTTCTGTCTCCTCCCTCTATCCCCAGCTTCAGGCAACCAGTCATATATTTTCTGTCACTCTAGATTAGTTGTGCCTTTTCTAAGAATTTCATAAAGTAAATGAAGTCATATTATGTGTATGTGTCTTTTGTGTCTGGCTTCTTTCACACAGCATATTTTAAAAATTCATCCAGATTGTTACTTTTATCAACTCATTTCTTTTTTATTGCTGAGTATTGATCTATACATATTGCTATAACCATTAGTGTATATTTTTACTCACTCTGAGGTGAGTAGTGTTCCCTCACCACACTAGATTGTGGGCCCTTGGGATCAAAGATAAGTGCAGGAAAGACAGGGACAGTTCTGGTTACAGAACTTTAGGATGTTTTATGACTTTGTTATGTTGGTGGCATCTTGATAGGTAATGGATATCTCAAGCCTAGTTTCAGTTAGTAAACTTTGGTCCAATATTATAACATCTCTTTTAGTTCTCTCTTAATCAATGCTTTCTTACTATGCCAGCTTATATTTTTTTGTGGCAACTATGATAACTTACGTTTCTTAATGACCAGAAACATTATTTATATTTTCTTTGCATGAGCTTCTTATGATTTATAGCAGTGGTTTCCAAATCCTAGGACTTGAACTGCATTCCAGGCTGTGATGAACTTTTCACCAGAAAAGTAAAGACAAGGTAGCACATTTTTCATAACGATGACGTTTAAATTTTGAAATTATCCATACTAATTTTTTATGTTAAAATTACTTTTCTTTTTAAATAAGGGAACAAAGATAATTTTTAAAAAATTTAAATTGTTTTTAGAGAAGTAAAAAATTGGCAACCATCTGTGGTCCTCAGGATTTTAGGATAAGTTTACCAAAAAGATTTAAAAATATATAAAATATAAGATATATTCTATGAGAAAGTTTACTAGTTCAGAAATCCAAAGTCTAAGTTATTTTTAAAGAAAATATAGTTCTTGCATCTAAGAAAATCTTCTGGGGAAGTTAAACATAGAGGCAAAAAATAGAGGGTAATGTATGATTAATTACCACATTGGTGCCAAAAAGGCTAGAAGAATTGTCACACAGAACTAAGCTCCCATGTGATTCTGACACTGCTGGTTTGGTGGGGGCACACGTTGAGCAAGGATTTATTTTAGGCTCTGAGTGATGGTATTTGTAATTTTCTCCTTCTTTCAGCTGGTTCTTTTGATCTCCTCCTGTGGGCTTGATCTGAACCTAACAGTGTTTCCTAAACTTTGGTGAACATTAGAATTGCCTAGGGAGATTTAAAAATCATTATGTCCAGGTTGCATCACATCATGGAATCCAGGGGAGAGAGCCAGACATCAATATTTTAAAAATATATCCAGGTGATTAATAAGTAGTTTCAGAACCATTGCCTTCTGTCATGACTCAGGCAGATAGCAGTAAAAGAGGTCCAAGGGGAAGTGAACAGTGTTGACAGTTTTTTTTGTGACAGGATTGGTAGGATCATCTGAACTTCCACCAGTGATGCTGGAACAAAAGGGCCTCCTAGAAATGATGGATCAATTAAAACGCTCACCTTCAGGATTGGACTCTGTATTGCAAAAAACTGTGCCATGGGGAGTAGCATTTCATCATGCAGGTATCCATATATTTAATATGTTATCATGAAGCCCCCTCCAAAAATACTTAAAATTTCTTTATTTTTATGTTTGATTTGCATTTGATTTCTCATTAACCACACTTAATACTTTTAAATTTCCTTTTAAGACATTGTGGATTAAGATTAATAGGAATAAAACACATGCAGGATTATTTACTTACCTGTATGGTATATAAATACTAGATACAAGCTTTTTTGGTACTACTGGGAATGTGAATTCTAAGTGATTATATTTCTATACTTTGTTTCCTTAGAACTTCGGTTGAAGTGGTATTTGCTATCCTAATTTTATGCCACTCTGAATATTTCCTTATACCTAGGGGTATTTACAAATACATCAAAATCAAATTAATTTTAGAATTTGTCATATTGTATTTTGAAATAGTTACAAATGTTTAAAACCTCATACCTAGGTTGTCAAAATTGCAAGGATTATGACAGTCAGTGAATTAAATAACTTCTTTCAGGGAGTGATCTGTCCATGTTGATATGTGCTAAAGATATGATTAAGAATATATAGTTTCTACGATTAGGAACTTAACCTTTTTAGTTTACTTAAAATTTTTATCATGCTATATAAAAATAAATTTAAAAAATATATATCTACACACAAACACATAAAAATATTTTCATTGTAAATAAACTATAATGCATGCTAATAAAGTGAATATTGGTGGACCCACCACTTAATTTATAAACTAAGAACCCCAATTCTCTTGACTTTTTAAAAAAATGAAAATAAAAAATAAGCAAGATAATTGTATATTCTGTTGGCTGTTTTTCATTTACTCATGGATTTGTCCTTCAGATATTTATTTATGTGCCTGACCACTGTGTTGGATACACCATCAGATACTATCTTGAGTAAAGCATGTCTGTACCTTCAGGGTGTTCTTTTCTAGAACAGGTTTTAGCAAACTACAGTCTGCTAGTCAAATCCAGCTATTTTTGTAAATAAAGTTTTATTGAAATACAGTCTTGCCCATTTGTTTTACAGCTGTTCCATGTGACAGTGGCAGAATTGATTAGTTGCAACACAGATCATCTGTCCTGCAAAATCTAAAATGTTTACAGATAAATTTGACAGCCCCTGGTCTAGAAGGAGATAGAACTGTACTAGGATTGGCAGACTGATTACTTCTTTGTTAATAGTCATAACAGTAGCTTAAAAAAAATCTTTACAAGGTTGTATTAGATTCTCAGATCAATTTGTAAGTGATCAAGTGTAATGTTTTCCCCATATGTTTATAAATATATGCTATTATAACTTCTTTTTTTTAGGTCTTACTTTTGAGGAGAGAGATATCATTGAAGGAGCCTTCCGTCAAGGTCAGATTCGAGTCTTGGCAGCAACTTCTACTCTATCATCTGGTGTGAATTTACCTGCACGTCGTGTAATCATTCGCACTCCTATTTTCAGTGGTAGACTTCTAGATATTCTTACTTATAAGCAGATGGTTGGTCGTGCTGGCAGGAAAGGCGTAGACACAGTAGGTAAGTGAGTTTGAATTTTATGATAGTGTTGCCGAAGGATAGTGTCAGTCTACTTGAAATTGAATAGCAACCTATTTCTCATCATGTTATATTTCTTTGTTATCCAAAACTAAAGGTCATCCTTTTGGATATAGAGTATAACTTAAAATCTTCATATCATCAACTATTGGTTTTTCTATTAATGTAAAGAAATCTTCGTTAGAATATTTTCTTTTGGGTTATGTACAGTGAAGTGATTCAGTATTATGTTTATCAGATGGCATCACATTAGCTGGAAGATGACCTTTAATTTTCAGTACCATCTACTATTTTGTGCTAATGAAGGGATTCATTTTTTGGTTATTAATTTTTTTTAGGTGTCTGGTATTAGAATTTAACTAGGGATTCTGAGAACTGGGAAGTACTCTCTCACACTTTTGAAATAGGAACTTCATGTACCCTCTTTCTCCTTCTAAATTGGTACTGACTCTGAAAACACATTTTCAATTTTTTGAATCAGCAAGTAGTGATAATATTGCCAGCAGTGTAAATAAAACTTAATTCCTTAAGTAGTACAGAATATCATGCCTGCTATATTATTCTGGGTATGACTTAATTGTTGAGTCTTCTAATATTTAAGAACTTTGAGAGGAATGTCCTCTGTCACACTTTCTTTTAGTTTGTTTTTCCATGTTCAAGCAATAGCATTTCTATTTTGTGGTATAAGATGGCTGCTGCGGTCTCTGTTATCACATCTGCCTTTCAGCCATTAGGATGGAAAAATGAGGAAATAAACGGACACATCCTGCCCTTTAAGGGCACTTCCCAGAAGTTACACATAGTATTTGTTCTTACATACAGTTGGCCAGAATGTAGTCATGTTTATATTCCCCAGCTACAGGGAAGCTGATGAATATTATCTAGCTGAGTGGGCATCAGTTCAGCTAACATTTAGGGGTTTTATTAAAGGAAGAATGAAGAAGTGAAGTGAAGTCACTCAGTTGTGTTCGACTCTTTGCGACCCCATGGACTGTAGCTTACAAGGCTTCTCTGTCCATGGAATTTTCCATGCAGGAGTACTGGAGTGGGTTGCCATATCCTTCTCCAGGGGATCTTCCCGACCCAGGGATTGAACTTGGGTCTCCTGCATTTCAGGCACACACTTTACCATCTGAGCCACCAGGGAAGCCCAAAGGAAGATTGAGAGAATCACTATTAGGGTGAACTCTCAGTCTCAGTCCTAGTAGCAAATGATTCATCTATCTATAATCCCTGAGGGCCATTGGTCTTTTAATCAAAGTTTGTTGATTAAAAAAGCCTTGTAACTCATTGATTTCTATTGCTATAGTCATCAGAGAAGTTTATCCTGCTTCTGTCTCTTACTTTAGCTATAAAATATGCACATTTGACCTAAATCCATTATGTTATATAGTAGAAGTGACAAATAGATTCAAAGGATTAGATCTGATAGACAGAGTGCCTGAAGAGCTATGGATGGAGGTTCATGACATTGTACAGGAGGCAGTGATCAGGACCATCCCCAAGAAACAGAAGTGTAGAAAGGCAAAATAGTTGTTTGAGGAGGTCTTACAAATAGCTGAGAAAAGAAGAGAAGCGAAAGGCAAAGGAGAAAATGAAAGATATACCCATTTGAATGCAGAGTTCCAAAGAATAGCAAGGAGAAATAAGAAAGCCTTCTTTAGTGATCAATGCAAAAAAATAGAGGAAAACAATAGAATGGGAAAGACTAGAGATCGCTTCAAGGAAGTTAGAGATACCAAGGGAACACTTCTTGCAAAGATGGGCACAATAAAGGACTCATTTGAAAAGACCCTGATGCTGGGAAAGATTGAAGGTGGGAAGAGAAGGGGACGACAGAAGACGTGATGGTTGGATGGCAGCACTGACTATGGACGTGAGTTTGAGTAAGCTCCCAAGAGTTGGTGATGGACAGGGAAGTTTGGCGTTCTGCAGTCCATGGGGTCGCAAAGAGTCAGACACAACTGAGCAACTGAACTGAACTGAACTGAATGCAGATTACATTTATGTGCTTAAAAAGGATGGGAGGAAAAGACTAAAACATTCCAATCTCATTTTTAACTGCCTTTTTCTACCCTTGATTTCTCAGTTAGACTCAACTCTGGAGAGTGTTGTGCCAGTTTTCTTTTTTTTACAGATACTCTTCTCTCAAGCCCAGTTGGCCTGTAAGATAATGTAGAAGATAAAGAGGTTTTATTTACCTTGCTACATTCTTTGCTTGTGCTTATCTTTCTCATGAAGAAGAAGAATTGGAATGTTGGCAGCCTGGATTAATATCAAGCAGTAAATCAGATAACATTCAAACAAAGACCACAACAACTTGGAAACTTCTGAGATTTTGACTTTGTGTAGGGCTCCATTTCAGGGCTTCCAATGGTAAAGAATCCACCTGCCAATGCAGGAGACTAAGGTTTGATCCCTGGGTTGGGAAGATCCCACGGAGAAGGAAATGGCAAGATCCCCTGGAGAAGGAGATGGAAACCCAATCCAATATTCTTGTCTGGGAAATCCTGTAGATAGAGGAGCCTGGTGGACTACAGTCCATGGTGTCGCAAAAAAAATGGACACAACTTAGCACCTAAACAAGAACAATGACAGTGCTTCATTTCAGGATGACATATGGCTTGCTCAGAATTTCTTAAGTGTGCAAATAAATGGTTTCATGTCAACCACGAAGATTTAAATACCTAGTCATGCTCTTTGGACTATGTAGCATCTTGGTAACTTCTGTGCATTTTATAAATGATATTAATTTCCCTGGTGTTTTATTTAGGTGACTGTTTAATCTTTCTATGGATTTCTTGGAACCTTCCAATGTAGGATGATGGTGCTTTGTGCCAAAAGAGTGATTTACAATTAAATGGTTTGTGGATCTATCTATATCAAATCTATGCATGATTTGATTCAAATTGACTTCTCTACTATGAAGTGTATACAGCTTCCCTAGGCAAGTGCAAACAGGACCTAGAAATATATATTGGCATTGTTTTTGCATTTGCATAAATCTTGGTTATCCTGAAAAGTGGTTATCTATTTTGTTGAAGAATCAAAGCCTATAAGAGCTGTACACAGGTCAAAATGGTTTTTAACCTATTGCTAATGCTAGTTGATTCATTTTCTAGATAGTTTTTTTGTTTTAAGTTAGGCTATTTTATAATTATTGTGTCAGCTGGTATATTCACTTCTCTTTGTTTTGATGGTACCTAATGTTTTTTGCACAAGCTGGAATCAAGATTGCCGGGAGAAATATCAATAACCTCAGATATGCAGATGACACCACCCTTATGGCAGAAAGTGAAGAGGAACTAAAAAGCCTCTTGATGAAAGTGAAAGAGGAGAGTGAAAAAGTTGGCTTAAAGCTCAACATTCAGAAAACAAAGATCATGGCATCTGGACCCATCACTTCATGGAAAATAGATGGGGAAACAGTGGAAACAGTGTCAGACTTTATTTTTTTGGGCTCCAAAATCATTGCAGATGGTGACTGCAGCCATGAAATTAGAAGACGCTTACTCCTTGGAAGAAAAGTTGTGACCAACCTAGATAGCACATTGAAAAGTAGGGACGTTACTTTGCCGACAAAGGTCCATCTAGTCAAGGCTATGGTTTTTCCTTTGGTCATGTGTGGGTGTGAGAGTTGGACTGTGAAGAAAGCTGAGCACCAAAGAATTGATGCTTTTGAACTGTGGTGTTGGAGAAGACTCTTGAGAGTCCCTTGGACTGCAAGGAGATCCAACCAGTCCATTCTGAAGGAGATCAGCCCTGGGATTTCTTTGAAGGGAATGATGCTGAAGTTGAAACTCCAGTACTTTGGCCACCTCATGTGAAGAGTTGACTTACTGGAAAAGACTTTAATACTGGGAAGGATTGAGGGCGGGAGGAGAAGGGGATGACAGAAGATGAGATGGCTGGATGGCATCACTGACTTGATGGATGTGAGTCTGAGTGAACTCCAGGAGTTGGTGATGAATTGGTGATGGACAGGGAGTCCTGGCGTGTTGTGATTCATGGGGTTGCGAAGAGTCGGACACGACTGAGCAACTGAACTGAATGTTTTTTGTAATTTTATTTGGTATAAATAACTTATGGTTATCAAGTTGATAGTTCTTACATTTTTCCTATCTTGATTCTCAATTTGGCAGTCAGTGTTGGTAAAGCATCATTTATATTTTCTCTCCCTAGATGGTTAGAATAGTCTACCAAAATC
The DNA here is from genome assembly GCA_006410675.1 of Oreotragus oreotragus. Taxonomy (NCBI): domain Eukaryota; kingdom Metazoa; phylum Chordata; class Mammalia; order Artiodactyla; family Bovidae; genus Oreotragus; species Oreotragus oreotragus. The sequence goes on along the minus strand of SJYX01000585.1, from coordinate 77,287 downwards.
TACTTTAATTTTATTGTTCTATAATGCAAGTGGCCTTCATTTTACCTCGTGAACATCTTATTTACTGTTTCCTTTCCCCTACTATTGAATCCATTTGGGAAAAAAAGGGTTTTCTCTAGTCTTAATTGTTATAGTATTAGTTTTATATTGTGACTTTTAGGTATCCAGTAGTATTTTTGATTTTGTATTATCATCATGTATAACCGTTAATGGAGCTCAGGTTTGGCTACTCACTGCATGATAGGCCAGTAAGTCAAGTGACAAGGTGTGAGTCAAGGAAAGTGACCTTATTTGAAACCAGCTAACTGTGAAGGAGAAGAATGTGAACTAGTGTCCTTAAAAACGATCTTAGTATCTTGGTGCAGGCAAAGGGCCTTTTAAAGTCAGTGTGAGGAAAGGGGCTTCAGGTGAATTAGCAACTTGTGCACCGTTTTCAGATTGGTTAGCATCAAGGTCGGGGAAGGCAATGACACCCCACCCCAGTACTCTTGCCTGGAAAATCCAATGGACGGAGTAGCCTGGTGGGCTGCAGTCCATGGGGTTGCTAACAGTTGGACAGACTGAGCGACTTCACTTTCACTTTTCTCTTCAATGCATTGGAGAAGGAAATGGCAATCCACTCCAGTATTCTTGCCTGGAGAATCCCAGGGATGGGGGAGCCTGGTGGGCTGCCGTCTGTGGGGTCACACAGAGTCGGACACGACTGAAGTGACTTAGCAGCAGCAGCAGCATCAAGGTGAATTTGCAAGCATCACCAGTTTTCTGGGTTCAACTGGTTGGGGTCTATGTACTTGTAGTCAGCAGTTTTTATCTGGGAGTCTGCTTCTTATAAAATAGCTTAGAATATGTATCAGACCTTTTATCTATACCTTTCAAGGAACTGAGAGTTCAGTGACTCTGCTTTGTAGCTGGTTTATACTCTAAATTGTTAGCAGTTTTCCAGTCCAACAGTTAATCTTTGTTTCTATGTCTTCACATTTATTAATCGTTAACTCTTCAGCCAGCCTTTTGAGACTCAAGGGAGACCTGAGAGACTGAAGACCTATGTACTCAGTTGTGTCCACCTCTTTGTGGCTCCATGGACTCTAGCCTGCCAGGCTCCTCTGTCCATGGAGTTTTCCAGGCAAGAATACTATAGTGGGGTGCCATTCCCTTCTCCAGGGGATCTTCTGACCCAGGGATTGAACCTGTGTCTCTTGTGTCTTCTGCATTCGCAGGCAGATTCTTTACCACTAGCAGCACCTGGGAAGACTAAAGCAAAAGGTTTTTACTTCAAAGGACAGGGACACAGGAGATGGTATGCAGTTTCATAACTAGTAATAATTTGTATATACATTTTCCTTTGTAGTTTTAAGAATATCTATTACTATTACATAATTATTCAATGATAATAGTTAGTACTGTATGGAAGGAAAAAAAAACTTTTACCCTCTTAGGTTCTATGCCTTGTGCTTGCAAATTAAACTGACGAATTACAGAGTAACAGGAAAAAAAGCCATATGTATTTGAATTGATGTTTAATTTTTTACATACATGTTGTCCTTAATTGAAATAAAAATCCAAAGAAGCAGTTAGATGCTGGGGATTTATGTATCCTTTTAACAGACAGTGATAAATTGTAGACAAGTGACAAGACAAAGGAAAGGGGGTTGGTCGTAATTAAAAAGGATATGTGTACTCCAGTGTTCATTGCAGCACTGTTTATAATAGCAAGGACATGTAAGCAACCTAGATGTCTACCAAGAGATGAATGGATAAAAAAGTTGTGGTACTTGTATACAATGAAGTATTACTCAGCCGTAAAAGGAATGCATTTGAGTCAGTTCTAATGAGGTGAATGAACCTAGAGCCTTCAATGCAGATTGAACCTTCAATACCGATTGAAGTTAAGTCACAGAAAAAATGTCCTTCAAAATGTTTAATATGTATATATGGAATCTAGAAAAATGGTCTAGATTTTGGTCTAAATTGATGAACCTATTTGGAGGGCAGCAATAGAAATGCAGACATAGAGAACAGACTTGTGGACACAGTAGGGGAAGGAGAGGGTGGGATGAATTGAGAGAGGAGCGATGAGACATATACATCACCATATGTAAAATAGCCTGTGGGAATTTGCTATATGACGCAAGGAGCTCAAACCTGGTGCTCTGGGACAACCTAGAGGGATGAGGTGGTGTTGAAGGTGAAAGTGGGATTCAACAAAAGAAAAGAGGTTTGGGCTTCTAGGGGGTGGTACATTGTGGAAGGGTAGGTATGTGCTGGAAATTAATGCAAGTTAAGCTTTATATACTAAGGTCTGTGCACACCTATGTCAGTGCTGAATTTTTGTCTCCAGTGATAAGAATTTTTCTCTTGGTATGAGAGACAGGAAAGGGAACACGTTCACAGATGTGTTTATGTCCTGCTTCTAAGAAATAGGGAGAGGGCAGAGAGCTCTGTGTTTGCTGCTTCTCAGTTGCCTTCAGGTCAAAATAATCCTTATGCTAAAGTGGCATATTTTGGTATAGCATATTGTGATCCCCTTCAATCCAAAATTCAGAAAATAAAAAACATTTGTGGTAATTCTATAACAGCCACTGTCATCTGTTGTCTCCTTTTAAACAAGTAAGACAATTTAAAATCTCTTTAGCAGATATCTTAGGGAGATGTGTTGGGATTTTGCAAAAAAAATTTTTTTTTTCCGTTATAGGTGAGAGTATCTTAGTTTGTAAAAACTCTGAGAAATCAAAAGGCATAACTCTACTTCAGGGATCTCTGAAACCTGTTCGTAGCTGTTTGCAAAGACGAGAAGGAGAAGAAGTAACCTCAAGCATGATAAGAGCTATTCTGGAGGTAAGAGGGAGTAAATTACCATTCACTCTTTTGTTCATAGTACAATGGTAGAGCTTTAGTGTGTTAAAAATCTTAGCTTTCTGTTTCTTTATGAGATTATTTATAACCTTTCCAAGTCTGAATCTGTTTTATTTTATACAGTTATTTCCTGGAGATTAATACAGCTAGCACCATATAAATCTACTTCAAAATAGCGGATTGAAATCCAAATGCCAGATGGTTCTGTTTATTTTTTAGGTGTTCTTTATTATTTTCTGAATTTTTTAAAAAAGATGACAACAATGGACCTTAGTTCCTCCATACAGATAATGTCTGTGTGCTTAGTTGCTCAGTTGTGTCTGACACTTTGTGACCCCTTGGACTGTAGCCTGCCAGGCTCCTCTCTCCATGAAATTTTCCAGGCAAGAATACTGAAGTGGGTTGCCATTTCCTTCTCCAGGGGATCTTCCCGACCTAGGGATCAAACCTGTGACTCTTGAGTCTCCTGCATTGACAAGCAGATTCTTCACCACTAGCGCCACCTATTTATATACATATATATATATATATGTATATTATTTAATTGTATTGTTAGTTCCTGCATTTTAGATAGATAATGATTCATCTAATTTCCTTTGTGAGAACATGTTGGATCTACTTCAAATATATATATATATATATTTGATATGCTTGCTTTGGATCTTAGTAGCAACACATGGGAGAAGGCAATGGCCTACTGGAGAACCCACTCCAGTACTCTTGCCTGGGAAATCCCATGGGCGGAGTAGCCAGGTAGGCTGCAGTCCATGGGGTCTCTAAGAGTCGGACACGACTGAGCGACTTCACTTTCACTTTTCACTTTCATGCATTGGAGAAGGAAATGGCAACCCACTCCATTGTTCTTGCCTGGAGAATCCCAGGGACTGAGGAGCCTGGCGGGCTGCTGTCTGTGGGGTCGCACAGAGTCGGACACGACTAAAGTGACTTAGCAGCAGCAGCAGCAGCAGCAGCAGCAGCAGCACATGGGATCTTTTGTTGAGGCACACTGGCTCTCTAGTTGTGGGCTTAGTTGCTTCACATCATGTGGGATGTCGTTCCCTGACCATGGATCGAACCCATGTTCCTTGCATTACAAGGTGGATTCTTAACCACTGGACCACCAAGGAAGTCCCTGGATCTACTTTTAAGGAAAACTTTCCATGTTGTCAATAGGTGTTATCTATTTTTGTAATGAATTATGATGGAAGAGTCTCTGCATTAAGATGCTGATAACATTTTAAGAGAAAAAATAATTTATTTTATGAGGGCCTGTGTCTTATTAGGGCTTCCCTGGTGGCTCAGAGGTTAAAGCATTGGCCCGCAATACGGGAGACCCGGGTTTGATCCCTGGATCGGGAAGATCCCCTGGAGAAGGAAATGGCAACCCACTCCAGTGTTCTTGCCTGGAGAATCCCATGGACGGAGGAGCAAAAAGTTACAGAAGATTTCAAACTTCTTTTCTCAGATAATAGTTGGTGGAGTGGCAAGTACATCACAAGATATACAGACTTATGCTTCTTGCACATTTTTGGCTGCAAGTATGAAAGAAGGGAAACAGGGAATTCAGAAAAATAAAGATTCTGTTCAACTTGGAGCAATTGAGGCTTGTGTAATGTGGCTACTAGAAAATGAATTCATCCAGATGACTGAAGCTGGTGATGGAACAGAAGGTAAATATGACTTCTGAATTGCGACTTCCTTTTTTATCTTTAGTGATTTAGAGTATCTAAGACTGTTTTAGTAAAAGAAAATTGACTTATCAACTGATTTTAAGTGAATCAGTGCTGTGTTCAGCAACATCAGACAAGTAGCGTGGAGCCTGCTGATAAATATCCATGCATTGGATTCTGTTTGTAAAATTGATCAGCGCCTGAAAGATTAATTACAGAATGCCAAAAGACAATATTTTGTTTTATTTTTAACATTTGATCCTTTTTTTCCCCACCTCCATTCCCAAACCAGGAAATGTATATCATCCAACACATCTTGGTTCGGCAACTCTTTCTTCTTCACTTTCTCCAGTTGATACTTTAGATATTTTTGCTGATCTACAAAGAGCAATGAAGGGCTTTGTTTTAGAGAATGATCTGCATATTGTTTATTTGGTAAGTTCTGTTTTCTTCATTATTATCTTTGTGAAAATGGGGAGGAAATAACTATAAAGAATCCTGAACATCAAAAATACCCTAAGGGAATATATTGTCTGCTTTCCTTGCCTAGGATAGTACTGGTAGGAATAGAGATGAAGTAAGACGAATTATAGTAAGTAAGATGAAATAGGACGAAAAGTAATAAGCTAAATGTTCTACTGACCTTTTAAATCTGCTTGCCTACTTATTTGTTTTTTCTAAAGGATTTGAGATGATTTATTAAAAACATGCATTATACAGTTTGTAAGAACACAGCAAGGGGCAATGAGATATCTGGAAATTAAGGATAAGATCATAATGTAAAACTCAAGCAAAGACTGTACATAAACAAGAACACGAGTAAGTCATGTACAGTTTTTGTGCCCAACATTGCTTCTGGGCTGTCTGGCAACTGTAGCAAAGAGTGAAGCTGGTTAGTCTTAATAAGATAAAAACAAACAAAAAATAGAAGTATTGCATTTTATTGCCTAAGAGAAATGTAGTCCTAAAAATCAGACTATGGGACTTACATTTTTTATAAAGTATTTATAATAAATGTGATGAGGAATTTTCAAAGCTTGTTTAAATTAGATATTCTTTTATAAATATTATTTCTTAAAGCAAATATTTTTTATAATAATTGGATAAAATACAGATTGAGGTCATATTCTCTGGCAAGAACCTGACTGGAAATACTTAATTTTGCAATTAAGAGTAGATGTGGGGAGTGATGTAGACAAGATGGTTGTAAAAGAGATCTCTGACTCTAGTCCTCATCAAAGATATGAATTAGCAACTATTCACAGTCAAGAACACTTTCTAAAAATCCTAGAACCTGGTGGTGAGGTTAAAACACTCTCTTAGAGTGCAAAAACTGAGAGAAGCCACGTTAGAATGCTAAGAGCAGTGGTTTCACTTTGACTGTGTTGCCCCTCCTTTAAGCAAGCACAGTGCCTCACTGGAGCATCCATGGTTTCTCTAGTGGGGAAAAGAAAGTCAAGGTCGGTATCCAGTTTGCTCAGCATTCTGGAACATTCTTTGGGAAGGTCACTTCTGTCTCGCCTCATAGAGAAACCGAGGGGAATTGGCAAGGTTAGATAGACCACCAACAGTCAGCTAGGAACAAAGAAACAGATGGGGCTCACAGTGACCAGTATTTGGATCATGGCAGTGATACTGCATCTCTCTCTTAATCAGAAAGACCATCAAATGATTCCATTCTCTGTGGCATCAGAATGATGTCCCCATTTGATTGGGAAGCAAGGTGAGCAGTTCTGCCCAGCTGGCATTCCTAGCCTGTGCATAATTCTCAATGTATATACTTATAAATTTTTATTTTTTATAAGAATAAAAAATTTTATTTTTTCATAAGAAAAAAGAGTAAGAATCTGGAGGGAATTCATACAGGGAAAATGTAGTAACAGAGTCAGATTAAGAATGTGATTTATGAGCTATTAATAAAAAGTTATAATAAAAACTTCAGTTAAAAAAAGAAAAGAGAAGGAGCCAAGCCAGCAGCCCTGCCAGCTGCAGAGCTTACCTGCAGCCTTGTCTGACCAGGGAGCCTGACTCTGGAATATAGCCTGGAATCCTGCATGAATACAGGGTTCATCCTTTGGGCCCACCCACCTGTGGAGCACAGTCTCTGCCTGTACCTGAACACGGAATCCAGGTAATGGCACCAACTGACCAAGGAGTACGGTTTGTTCCTGCTTAACCAGAGAACCGAAGGAGCAGCCCTGCCCATCCTCAGAGCTCAGCCAACCTGCCTGACTGTGTGAGCACAGCCATGGGTCACGCCTATCCATGTAACCGGGTTAGCAGTTTCACCTGACCAGGCAGCTCAGGGAATAGTTCTGTTTGACTGCAGAGCTGAACCAGTGACCACCCCCTAACCAGAGGCCCTGCCTGTTCCCTTATGAATTCTACCAGCTGGCTCTTTCCCCAGACTAGCCTGACTAGTGAAAATCTTTTTTCTGGCAAAACAAACATGAAGATTGGAAGAAGTAACCACTTCCTCAAATGCACAGATACCAACACCAACATGCAAGAATAATGAAAAATAAGGGAAACATGACACCACCACCATCACCAAATAAATTAATAAATTAATAAAAACTTCAGTAACCAAACCTAAAAGACATCTATGAACTGACTGACCAAGAATTCAGAATAATCCTTTTAATGAAATTCAGTTAACTTCATTAAAGAAAACACAAATAGGCAACTGAACAAAATTAAGAAGTCAATACATGAACAGAATGAGAAGTTCAACAAAGAAATAGAAACTGTTTTACAAAAGCCCCCACCCCACTAAGCCCCCCAAACCCAGATATCCCAGAGCGGAAGAATACAATGAGTGATCTGTAAAATTCAATAGAGAGCTGCAAAAGTAGGCTTGATAAAGCAGAAGAAAGAATCAGTGAATTCAGATAGGTCATTTGAAATTATACATCCAGAGAAAGGGGTGTGGGGGGTGGTTGGCTAGAAAGTAAAGAGTGAAAAAACCCCACAAGACTTATGGGACACTATCATATATATTATTGAAGTCCAAGTTGGAGGAGGGAGAGAAAATGACAGAAAGTCTATTTAAAGAAATAATGGCTAAAAATATCCCAAATATGGGGATAGATAGGGACACGAAGGTAAGAGGACCTCAAACAGGTACAACCCCAAAAGGATTTCATCTCGATACATCAAACTGTCAAAAATCAAAGATGAGAATTTTGAAAGCAACAGGAAAAAAGATTGTTGTCAAGTACAAGCAAACCTCATAAGACTATCAGATTTCTCAGCAGAAATTTTGCACAGAGATTGGTATGATGTATCAAAATATTGAAAGAAGAAAACGGCCAACTAAGAATACTATACCTAGCTTGCTGTCTTTCCGAAATGAAGGTAAGATAAAGATTTTCTCAGACAGACAAAAGCTGAAGAAATTCATCATCCCGGACATGCATTTATAAGAAATGCTAAAGGAAGTTATTCAAGCTGAATTGAAAGGATGCTGTTTAACAATATAAAACATGAATGTATAAAACTCACTGGTAAAGGTAAATTTATAATTAGGTTCAGAATTCAGAATATAATGGTGATATGCAAATCACTTATAAAAAAGTTAAAGACAAACATTGAAAATAACTAATTATAAATTGCTAATGAATACATAAAATGTAAATTGTAATATTAACTGCATTAAATGAGAGGGGATGGAGAAGTAAAAATACAGTTTTTATATATAATCAAAGTTATCAGCTTAAAATAGAAAGTTAAAATTGTGTATACAATGGAACCTCATTTATCTATTAAAAAAAAAGAGGAAACCTTTCCATTTGTGACAACATGGATTAACCTGGTGGACATTGTGCTAAGTGTAATAAACCAGACAGAGAAAGATAAACTTTGTATGGTTTCACCCATGTGGAATATGAAAAAGTTGAACTCAGAAACAAAGTGGAATGGTACTTGCCAGGGGCTGGGATATGGGTGGTATGGGGAGATGTTGGTCAAAAGGTATAATCTTTTAGTTACAGGCATACTTCCTTATTTTATTGTGTGTTGCTTTGTTTTCTTGTGCTTTATAGATACTGCATTTCTTTTTTAGAAATTGAGGGTTTGTGGTAACCTTACATTGAATAAGTCTCTTGGTGCCATTTTTCTAGCAGCATTGTTTTTATTTTTTAACTTAAAAATTTTTATATATTTATTTTTGGCCATACTTTGTTGGCTTGTCTTCAACCAGGGACCAAATGCCAGTCCTCAGCAATGAGAGCATGGCATCCAAGTCACATCACTGAACTATCAGAGAATTCCCTAATAGCATTATTAGTTTGAAAAATATTTACTTGGCCTTGCTGGGTCTTAGCTGTTGCGCATGGAATCTAGTTCCCTGACCAGGGATTGAACCTGGGCCCTGTGCACTGATGCAGAGTTTCAACCACTGGAACACCAGGGAAGTCCCAGCATTATTATTATTATTTTTTAAATTATTTATTTTAGTTGCACTGGGTCTTTGTTGCTGTGTGTGGGCTTTCTTTAGTTGTGGAGAGTGGGGACTACTCTCTAGTCTTGCGCACGGGCTTCTCACTGCAGTGGCTTCTCTTGTGGAGCACAGGTTCTAGGCACATGGGCTCCAGTAGTTGCAGCACAGGGGCTCATTAATCGTGGCTCATAGGCCATGGAGCCTGCAGGCTTCAGTAGTTGCAGCACGTGGGCTCAGTAGTTGTGACACATGGGCTTCGCTGCTCTGTGGCATGTTGAATCTTCCTCGACTGGGGATTGAACCTTTGTTCCCTGAATTGGCAAGGTGGAGTCCCATCCACTATACCATGAGGAAAGTCCCCAGAATTACTTTTAAATTAAAGTGTGTGCTTGGATTTTATTAGACATAATCCTATTGCATACTTAAGAGACGACTTTTATATGCACTGGGAAACCAAAAAACTTGTGTGGCCTACTTGATTGTGATAATTGCTTTATTGCGATGTTTTAGAATGAACCTACTGGATCCCCAAGGTATGCCTGTGTAAGATGAATAAGTTCTGGGAATTTAATGTACAGCATAGTGATTATAGCTAGCATAGTGATGATAGCTAGTCATACTATATTGTATACTTGTATTTGCTTACAGAGAGAATCTCACCATACACACACACAGTGGTAACTATGTGAGGTAATAGATGTGCTAATCACCTAATTGTGGTACTCATTTCACTGTGAATACATATATCAAATCATATTATTGTACCCTTTAAATAAATATATTTGATTTCATTTGTCAATTACCTCAATAAAGCTGGGAGGAGTGAAGGAGCAAATATATGTGTTTTGATAGGCAAGTGAGTAGGGGGTAACTCTGAAATGATTGTAAGAATTAAGGCTTGTCAAGAAATGTATTTCAATAAAAACACTGTATGGGGTGAGCACTAGGAGAAATGTCTGGACAGGGCCATTTTTTCCCTCCCTTCTAGTGAACATATGTACTTCTACTTCACATGTGTACTTCATATGTTCAAAGTTCTGTGCCTGAGAATGTGGCTAAGAAGAATCTCAAAGCTGGTCTTACCAGTTATCTGGCATGGCCTTAAAAATAAATCTCACTTATTGTACAGGGGTTATGATTATGAGCTCTAGGGTCAGACTTCCAGTTTACTTCCATGAAAATTAGATTTAATGCAAGAGGCTTGCCAGGAGGCACAGTGGTAAAGAATCTGCCTAGCAGTGTGGGAGATGCAAGAGACTTGGATTTGATCCCTAGGTCGGGAAGATCCCTTGGAGTAGAAAATGACAACCCACTCCAGTGTTCTTGCCTAGAAAATTCCATGGACAGAGAAGCCTGGTGGGTTACAGTCCATGTGGTTGCAAAGAGTTGGACACGACTGAGTGACTGAGCACACACGCATGCTATATATAATACTTTCTGTTTTTCTCCTTTAACAATATATCTTGGAAAGCACTCTATCAGTTCATGAAGACTTATTCTTTTTATATCTGTATCACTCCATTGTGTATGTGGATATACCATTGTTTATTCAGTCAGTTCCTCTGATGAATATTTGAATTGTTCCTAGTATGCTGGTATGGCAAATGATGCTGCAGTGAATAACTTTGGTGCATAATATTGTAGTTTTGATGGAGGTTTATCTTTAGGAAAGAATCCAAGAAGTATGATTGCTGAATAAAGTGTAAAGACATGTGATTTTGGTTTTTGCAAAATTGCTCTCCCTACAGTTTGTATCATTTTCCAATTTTACTAGTGCTATATGATGTGGTTATTTTTCTACAACCTCATAAAAAAAGGTATGTTGTCAAGCTTTTATATATTTTTAAGCTTTTCTATTTTGTGTATACTATTAATTTGCATTTTTATTATAGATAAATTTGAACTTTTTTTTTGTGCATTTAAGGCAGTATGCTTTTATTTTCTATGAATTGTCCATGTCTTTTGCATGTTTTTCTATTGTATTTTTAGTCTTTTTCTTAAGTTTTAACAGTTCTTTTATATATACTAAGAGAGTAGTTCTTTGTGGTATAAATACTTCTAGTTTTCCACTCAGCTTTTGATTTTGTTTATTATGTATTTTGTATAGCATTTAAAAATATATAGTTGAATTTTGAACCTTAGAATCAGTGAGAAATGATTTGCTCACTCTGGGATTATAAACAAATAATCCCCTGGAGAAGGAAATGGCAACCCACTCCAGTGTTCTTGCCTGGAGAATCCCATGGACGGAGGAGCAAAAAGTTACAGAAGATTTCAAACTTCTTTTCTCAGATAATAGTTGGTGGAGTGGCAAGTACATCACAAGATATACAGACTTATGCTTCTTGCACATTTTTGGCTGCAAGTATGAAAGAAGGGAAACAGGGAATTCAGAAAAATAAAGATTCTGTTCAACTTGGAGCAATTGAGGCTTGTGTAATGTGGCTACTAGAAAATGAATTCATCCAGATGACTGAAGCTGGTGATGGAACAGAAGGTAAATATGACTTCTGAATTGCGACTTCCTTTTTTATCTTTAGTGATTTAGAGTATCTAAGACTGTTTTAGTAAAAGAAAATTGACTTATCAACTGATTTTAAGTGAATCAGTGCTGTGTTCAGCAACATCAGACAAGTAGCGTGGAGCCTGCTGATAAATATCCATGCATTGGATTCTGTTTGTAAAATTGATCAGCGCCTGAAAGATTAATTACAGAATGCCAAAAGACAATATTTTGTTTTATTTTTAACATTTGATCCTTTTTTTCCCCACCTCCATTCCCAAACCAGGAAATGTATATCATCCAACACATCTTGGTTCGGCAACTCTTTCTTCTTCACTTTCTCCAGTTGATACTTTAGATATTTTTGCTGATCTACAAAGAGCAATGAAGGGCTTTGTTTTAGAGAATGATCTGCATATTGTTTATTTGGTAAGTTCTGTTTTCTTCATTATTATCTTTGTGAAAATGGGGAGGAAATAACTATAAAGAATCCTGAACATCAAAAATACCCTAAGGGAATATATTGTCTGCTTTCCTTGCCTAGGATAGTACTGGTAGGAATAGAGATGAAGTAAGACGAATTATAGTAAGTAAGATGAAATAGGACGAAAAGTAATAAGCTAAATGTTCTACTGACCTTTTAAATCTGCTTGCCTACTTATTTGTTTTTTCTAAAGGATTTGAGATGATTTATTAAAAACATGCATTATACAGTTTGTAAGAACACAGCAAGGGGCAATGAGATATCTGGAAATTAAGGATAAGATCATAATGTAAAACTCAAGCAAAGACTGTACATAAACAAGAACACGAGTAAGTCATGTACAGTTTTTGTGCCCAACATTGCTTCTGGGCTGTCTGGCAACTGTAGCAAAGAGTGAAGCTGGTTAGTCTTAATAAGATAAAAACAAACAAAAAATAGAAGTATTGCATTTTATTGCCTAAGAGAAATGTAGTCCTAAAAATCAGACTATGGGACTTACATTTTTTATAAAGTATTTATAATAAATGTGATGAGGAATTTTCAAAGCTTGTTTAAATTAGATATTCTTTTATAAATATTATTTCTTAAAGCAAATATTTTTTATAATAATTGGATAAAATACAGATTGAGGTCATATTCTCTGGCAAGAACCTGACTGGAAATACTTAATTTTGCAATTAAGAGTAGATGTGGGGAGTGATGTAGACAAGATGGTTGTAAAAGAGATCTCTGACTCTAGTCCTCATCAAAGATATGAATTAGCAACTATTCACAGTCAAGAACACTTTCTAAAAATCCTAGAACCTGGTGGTGAGGTTAAAACACTCTCTTAGAGTGCAAAAACTGAGAGAAGCCACGTTAGAATGCTAAGAGCAGTGGTTTCACTTTGACTGTGTTGCCCCTCCTTTAAGCAAGCACAGTGCCTCACTGGAGCATCCATGGTTTCTCTAGTGGGGAAAAGAAAGTCAAGGTCGGTATCCAGTTTGCTCAGCATTCTGGAACATTCTTTGGGAAGGTCACTTCTGTCTCGCCTCATAGAGAAACCGAGGGGAATTGGCAAGGTTAGATAGACCACCAACAGTCAGCTAGGAACAAAGAAACAGATGGGGCTCACAGTGACCAGTATTTGGATCATGGCAGTGATACTGCATCTCTCTCTTAATCAGAAAGACCATCAAATGATTCCATTCTCTGTGGCATCAGAATGATGTCCCCATTTGATTGGGAAGCAAGGTGAGCAGTTCTGCCCAGCTGGCATTCCTAGCCTGTGCATAATTCTCAATGTATATACTTATAAATTTTTATTTTTTATAAGAATAAAAAATTTTATTTTTTCATAAGAAAAAAGAGTAAGAATCTGGAGGGAATTCATACAGGGAAAATGTAGTAACAGAGTCAGATTAAGAATGTGATTTATGAGCTATTAATAAAAAGTTATAATAAAAACTTCAGTTAAAAAAAGAAAAGAGAAGGAGCCAAGCCAGCAGCCCTGCCAGCTGCAGAGCTTACCTGCAGCCTTGTCTGACCAGGGAGCCTGACTCTGGAATATAGCCTGGAATCCTGCATGAATACAGGGTTCATCCTTTGGGCCCACCCACCTGTGGAGCACAGTCTCTGCCTGTACCTGAACACGGAATCCAGGTAATGGCACCAACTGACCAAGGAGTACGGTTTGTTCCTGCTTAACCAGAGAACCGAAGGAGCAGCCCTGCCCATCCTCAGAGCTCAGCCAACCTGCCTGACTGTGTGAGCACAGCCATGGGTCACGCCTATCCATGTAACCGGGTTAGCAGTTTCACCTGACCAGGCAGCTCAGGGAATAGTTCTGTTTGACTGCAGAGCTGAACCAGTGACCACCCCCTAACCAGAGGCCCTGCCTGTTCCCTTATGAATTCTACCAGCTGGCTCTTTCCCCAGACTAGCCTGACTAGTGAAAATCTTTTTTCTGGCAAAACAAACATGAAGATTGGAAGAAGTAACCACTTCCTCAAATGCACAGATACCAACACCAACATGCAAGAATAATGAAAAATAAGGGAAACATGACACCACCACCATCACCAAATAAATTAATAAATTAATAAAAACTTCAGTAACCAAACCTAAAAGACATCTATGAACTGACTGACCAAGAATTCAGAATAATCCTTTTAATGAAATTCAGTTAACTTCATTAAAGAAAACACAAATAGGCAACTGAACAAAATTAAGAAGTCAATACATGAACAGAATGAGAAGTTCAACAAAGAAATAGAAACTGTTTTACAAAAGCCCCCACCCCACTAAGCCCCCCAAACCCAGATATCCCAGAGCGGAAGAATACAATGAGTGATCTGTAAAATTCAATAGAGAGCTGCAAAAGTAGGCTTGATAAAGCAGAAGAAAGAATCAGTGAATTCAGATAGGTCATTTGAAATTATACATCCAGAGAAAGGGGTGTGGGGGGTGGTTGGCTAGAAAGTAAAGAGTGAAAAAACCCCACAAGACTTATGGGACACTATCATATATATTATTGAAGTCCAAGTTGGAGGAGGGAGAGAAAATGACAGAAAGTCTATTTAAAGAAATAATGGCTAAAAATATCCCAAATATGGGGATAGATAGGGACACGAAGGTAAGAGGACCTCAAACAGGTACAACCCCAAAAGGATTTCATCTCGATACATCAAACTGTCAAAAATCAAAGATGAGAATTTTGAAAGCAACAGGAAAAAAGATTGTTGTCAAGTACAAGCAAACCTCATAAGACTATCAGATTTCTCAGCAGAAATTTTGCACAGAGATTGGTATGATGTATCAAAATATTGAAAGAAGAAAACGGCCAACTAAGAATACTATACCTAGCTTGCTGTCTTTCCGAAATGAAGGTAAGATAAAGATTTTCTCAGACAGACAAAAGCTGAAGAAATTCATCATCCCGGACATGCATTTATAAGAAATGCTAAAGGAAGTTATTCAAGCTGAATTGAAAGGATGCTGTTTAACAATATAAAACATGAATGTATAAAACTCACTGGTAAAGGTAAATTTATAATTAGGTTCAGAATTCAGAATATAATGGTGATATGCAAATCACTTATAAAAAAGTTAAAGACAAACATTGAAAATAACTAATTATAAATTGCTAATGAATACATAAAATGTAAATTGTAATATTAACTGCATTAAATGAGAGGGGATGGAGAAGTAAAAATACAGTTTTTATATATAATCAAAGTTATCAGCTTAAAATAGAAAGTTAAAATTGTGTATACAATGGAACCTCATTTATCTATTAAAAAAAAAGAGGAAACCTTTCCATTTGTGACAACATGGATTAACCTGGTGGACATTGTGCTAAGTGTAATAAACCAGACAGAGAAAGATAAACTTTGTATGGTTTCACCCATGTGGAATATGAAAAAGTTGAACTCAGAAACAAAGTGGAATGGTACTTGCCAGGGGCTGGGATATGGGTGGTATGGGGAGATGTTGGTCAAAAGGTATAATCTTTTAGTTACAGGCATACTTCCTTATTTTATTGTGTGTTGCTTTGTTTTCTTGTGCTTTATAGATACTGCATTTCTTTTTTAGAAATTGAGGGTTTGTGGTAACCTTACATTGAATAAGTCTCTTGGTGCCATTTTTCTAGCAGCATTGTTTTTATTTTTTAACTTAAAAATTTTTATATATTTATTTTTGGCCATACTTTGTTGGCTTGTCTTCAACCAGGGACCAAATGCCAGTCCTCAGCAATGAGAGCATGGCATCCAAGTCACATCACTGAACTATCAGAGAATTCCCTAATAGCATTATTAGTTTGAAAAATATTTACTTGGCCTTGCTGGGTCTTAGCTGTTGCGCATGGAATCTAGTTCCCTGACCAGGGATTGAACCTGGGCCCTGTGCACTGATGCAGAGTTTCAACCACTGGAACACCAGGGAAGTCCCAGCATTATTATTATTATTTTTTAAATTATTTATTTTAGTTGCACTGGGTCTTTGTTGCTGTGTGTGGGCTTTCTTTAGTTGTGGAGAGTGGGGACTACTCTCTAGTCTTGCGCACGGGCTTCTCACTGCAGTGGCTTCTCTTGTGGAGCACAGGTTCTAGGCACATGGGCTCCAGTAGTTGCAGCACAGGGGCTCATTAATCGTGGCTCATAGGCCATGGAGCCTGCAGGCTTCAGTAGTTGCAGCACGTGGGCTCAGTAGTTGTGACACATGGGCTTCGCTGCTCTGTGGCATGTTGAATCTTCCTCGACTGGGGATTGAACCTTTGTTCCCTGAATTGGCAAGGTGGAGTCCCATCCACTATACCATGAGGAAAGTCCCCAGAATTACTTTTAAATTAAAGTGTGTGCTTGGATTTTATTAGACATAATCCTATTGCATACTTAAGAGACGACTTTTATATGCACTGGGAAACCAAAAAACTTGTGTGGCCTACTTGATTGTGATAATTGCTTTATTGCGATGTTTTAGAATGAACCTACTGGATCCCCAAGGTATGCCTGTGTAAGATGAATAAGTTCTGGGAATTTAATGTACAGCATAGTGATTATAGCTAGCATAGTGATGATAGCTAGTCATACTATATTGTATACTTGTATTTGCTTACAGAGAGAATCTCACCATACACACACACAGTGGTAACTATGTGAGGTAATAGATGTGCTAATCACCTAATTGTGGTACTCATTTCACTGTGAATACATATATCAAATCATATTATTGTACCCTTTAAATAAATATATTTGATTTCATTTGTCAATTACCTCAATAAAGCTGGGAGGAGTGAAGGAGCAAATATATGTGTTTTGATAGGCAAGTGAGTAGGGGGTAACTCTGAAATGATTGTAAGAATTAAGGCTTGTCAAGAAATGTATTTCAATAAAAACACTGTATGGGGTGAGCACTAGGAGAAATGTCTGGACAGGGCCATTTTTTCCCTCCCTTCTAGTGAACATATGTACTTCTACTTCACATGTGTACTTCATATGTTCAAAGTTCTGTGCCTGAGAATGTGGCTAAGAAGAATCTCAAAGCTGGTCTTACCAGTTATCTGGCATGGCCTTAAAAATAAATCTCACTTATTGTACAGGGGTTATGATTATGAGCTCTAGGGTCAGACTTCCAGTTTACTTCCATGAAAATTAGATTTAATGCAAGAGGCTTGCCAGGAGGCACAGTGGTAAAGAATCTGCCTAGCAGTGTGGGAGATGCAAGAGACTTGGATTTGATCCCTAGGTCGGGAAGATCCCTTGGAGTAGAAAATGACAACCCACTCCAGTGTTCTTGCCTAGAAAATTCCATGGACAGAGAAGCCTGGTGGGTTACAGTCCATGTGGTTGCAAAGAGTTGGACACGACTGAGTGACTGAGCACACACGCATGCTATATATAATACTTTCTGTTTTTCTCCTTTAACAATATATCTTGGAAAGCACTCTATCAGTTCATGAAGACTTATTCTTTTTATATCTGTATCACTCCATTGTGTATGTGGATATACCATTGTTTATTCAGTCAGTTCCTCTGATGAATATTTGAATTGTTCCTAGTATGCTGGTATGGCAAATGATGCTGCAGTGAATAACTTTGGTGCATAATATTGTAGTTTTGATGGAGGTTTATCTTTAGGAAAGAATCCAAGAAGTATGATTGCTGAATAAAGTGTAAAGACATGTGATTTTGGTTTTTGCAAAATTGCTCTCCCTACAGTTTGTATCATTTTCCAATTTTACTAGTGCTATATGATGTGGTTATTTTTCTACAACCTCATAAAAAAAGGTATGTTGTCAAGCTTTTATATATTTTTAAGCTTTTCTATTTTGTGTATACTATTAATTTGCATTTTTATTATAGATAAATTTGAACTTTTTTTTTGTGCATTTAAGGCAGTATGCTTTTATTTTCTATGAATTGTCCATGTCTTTTGCATGTTTTTCTATTGTATTTTTAGTCTTTTTCTTAAGTTTTAACAGTTCTTTTATATATACTAAGAGAGTAGTTCTTTGTGGTATAAATACTTCTAGTTTTCCACTCAGCTTTTGATTTTGTTTATTATGTATTTTGTATAGCATTTAAAAATATATAGTTGAATTTTGAACCTTAGAATCAGTGAGAAATGATTTGCTCACTCTGGGATTATAAACAAATACTCTCACATTTTCTTCAAGTAATTATATGATTCTAGTCTCTCTTTTTTGAGCTCTGTTCCATTTAAAGTTTATTCTAATATATGGTTCTTCAATTTTATCTTTTTTTAATAATGGCTAGCTATAGTCACATCTTCATTTATTAAAAAGGTTTGGTTTATACACAATGACTGAAAATTTTTCTTCTGCTTTCATTTGACTTTTTTCCCCCCAGTTTTTGTGTTCTGGTATGCATTTGTATTTAGATATATTTCTAATTTCCATTTGTTGTTGGGTATATTTTTATTTCATTTGTTAACCTGACAGTAGACCAATTTTACTAATATGTACACTATTACCTTTGTTTTAATTAAAAGCTTTTTCATTGTTCTTCTTTTCTGATGTTCATACCTATTCTTGCTTGTGTACCTTTTAGTATAATGCTTAGAATTAACTTGATATTTTCATTGACATTGTTAAATTTATACATTAACCTAGGGAAAACTGATTGACATCCTTCTTTTTTATTTGATTGGTCTTATTCATGAAAAGCGGGGAAGGCAATGGCACCCCACCCCAGTACTCTTGCTTGGAAAATCCAATGGATGGAGTAGCCTGGTGGGCTGCAGTCCATGGGGTCGCTAACAGTCGGACAGATTGAGCGACTTCACTTTCACTTTTCTCTTTCATGCATTGGAGAAGGAAATGGCAACCCACTCCAGTATTCTTGCCTGGAGAATCCCAGGGATGGGGGAGCCTGATGGGCTGCCGTCTATGGGGTCACACAGAGTCAGACACGACTGAAGTGACTTAGCAGTAGCATTCATGAAAAGAGATGTTTCTTTGAGTCTATTTTGGGGCTTTCAAGAGTGTTCTGAAAATTTTCTCATAGAGAATTTGAGTTTTTTTGAAAATAGCTTTGTTGCAATACAATTCACATAGTATATCATTTAATGTGTACAAGTCAATAATTTTTAGTATGTTCACAGAGTTGTGCAGTCATTAGCATCTAATTGCATAACATTTTCATCACCTCAGAAAGAAACCCTGTACTTAGCAGTCACTCTGCATTTTCTTTCAACCTTCTCATTCTCCCCTACCCCTGAGCAGCCATTAGTGTGTATTCTGTTTTTCTGTAGGCTTTCTATTCTGTTCTTATTCAGTATATAGAATTATATAATATGTTATCTTTTACAGCTGGTTTCTTTCACTTAGCATAATATTTTCAAGATTCTTCCATGTTTTATCATGTATCAGTACTTAAGTTATTTAATGCAGAATAGTATTCATTGTATGGGTGGTGGTGTTGTTCAGTCTCTCAGTCATGTCCAACTCTGCGACCTCATGGACTGCAGCATGTCAGACTTCCCTGACCTTTATCATCTCTTGGAGCTTGCCCAAACTCATGTCCAGAGAGTCGATGATGCTGTCTAACCATCTCATCCTCTGTCACCCCCTCCTCCTCTTGCCTTCAATCTTTCTCAGCATTAGGAACTTTTACAATGAGTCAACTCTTGGAATCAGGTAGTTAAAGTATTGGAACTTCTGCTTTAGCATCAGTCCTCCCAATGAACATTCAGGGTTGATTTTCTTTAGGATTGACTGGTTTGATCTCCTCGACTCCCAGAGACTCTGAAGAGTATTCTCTAGCACCAAATTTCAAAAGCATCAGTTTCTGGCACTCAGCCTTTTTTTATGGTCCAACTCTCACACCCATACATGACTTTTGACCTGTTTGTATTTTTGAATCTGTAATGTGTCTCTTATAGACAGTATATAGTTGGATTATGTGTTTGTTTTTTTTAATCCAGTCTGTCAGTCTCTATCTTTGATAGATTATTTAGCCCATTCATATTTAATGTTACTGTTGATGTAGTTGGATTTACATCGTCCACATTTTGTCTCTTTATTTTCTGTGTCTCATGTCTTCTTTTGTTCTCTTGTCTTTTTACTGGTTTCTTTTGAGTTTAGCAAACACTTTTATGTATAACATTTAAACTTCTTTAATTAATTTTTCTCTATATTTTTGGAAGTTATTTTCCTAGTATTTACTCAGGTGGTTAGCGTATACAGTTTTATGCCAAAGTTTTCATCATATTGAAGACAGATTATCATGTAATATTTTATTCTTGGTATTTATAATGGAAGAAATAAATTTAATTATATGTTATATACTTTAAAAACTCTATCATAATGAAAAGATGTAGTCTACAACATTAGAGAAATACAAAATAATCGCAACTGTAAAGAAATTAAAAGAAAAACAAAGAAGCCAATAAATACTCTTACACTTTTTATTGGGCTTCCCTGGTGGCTCGTATGGCAAAGCGTCTGTTTGCAGTGAAGGAGACCCGGGTTCAATCCCTGGGTTGGGAAGACCCCCCGGAGAAGGAAATGGCAACCCACTCCAGTACTCTTGCCTGGAAAATTCCGTAGACTGAGGAGCCTGGTAGGCTACAGTCCATGGGGTTGCAAAGAATCAGACATGACTGAGTGATTTCACTTTCACACTTTTTATACTATGCTAGAAAATAAATTTAATTATATGTTATATACTTTAAAAACTCTATCATAATGAAAAGATGTAGT
Source organism: Oreotragus oreotragus (assembly GCA_006410675.1). Taxonomy (NCBI): domain Eukaryota; kingdom Metazoa; phylum Chordata; class Mammalia; order Artiodactyla; family Bovidae; genus Oreotragus; species Oreotragus oreotragus. The sequence goes on along the minus strand of SJYX01000585.1, from coordinate 56,632 downwards.
CTACAACATTAGAGAAATACAAAATAATCGCAACTGTAAAGAAATTAAAAGAAAAACAAAGAAGCCAATAAATACTCTTACACTTTTTATTGGGCTTCCCTGGTGGCTCGTATGGCAAAGCGTCTGTTTGCAGTGAAGGAGACCCGGGTTCAATCCCTGGGTTGGGAAGACCCCCCGGAGAAGGAAATGGCAACCCACTCCAGTACTCTTGCCTGGAAAATTCCGTAGACTGAGGAGCCTGGTAGGCTACAGTCCATGGGGTTGCAAAGAATCAGACATGACTGAGTGATTTCACTTTCACACTTTTTATACTATGCTAGTAAGAACTATCGCCTATAACTGTTATGTATGCTGATTTTCCTCTTTCCTTCCATATTTTTAAACACTACTTGAATAAACCTTAAAAAATTCAGAGCAAAAATAAATTAATTAAATTAAATAAAAATTTATACTAACTTAATTCCATGACAAAGAGAAACATTATTCTTGTATATCTGTATTCTTATTCCTTTTTTGGGTGGCTGCTTTTAGTGTTTTTCTCATCTGTGAGTCGCTTGTGATTAAATGAAGTTTCCATATTAATGAGACACTATCATATTTAGAAATCCAAATATTGAGGCTTTTGTTTTTAATATGAAGTTCACATCCACAATTTTGTCCCTTTTGTAATGCAGTAATTTTAAGTAATGAAGGATGTTTCTTTCCTTTAGGTTACACCTGTGTTTGAGGATTGGACTACTATTGATTGGTATCGATTTTTCTGTTTATGGGAGAAGTTGCCAGCTTCTATGAAGCGGGTGGCAGAGCTAGTAGGAGTTGAAGAAGGGTTCTTGGCGCGCTGTGTGAAAGGAAATTTAGTAGCCAGAACTGAGAGACAGCACCGACAAATGGCCATCCATAAAAGGTAACTATCAGGGAGCCTGGACTATTCCGTTTTTAACTCAGATATGCAGCAGATCCAGTTTTGACTGAATATAGTACAATTTTCAACTTCTTGTATTTACTAAATTTATTGATATTTCAGTTTCTTTGTAGCCTATAAGAAGCCACTGTATATTGAGAATTTTTAAAGTAGAACATTTAATTACTTCTTCCCTTAAAGAAGATGTGAATCAGAACTGCCAACTTAGTATGGCTTCATTTGAGGATATGGTTTGTATTAGCCTTAGAAGTTCTGATTCATTACCAGTAGAGAAGAACCATTTGAAAGATTTCAGGTGGAGAAATTACATAGGGTTTAGCTTTTTTTGAAATACAATAAAATTGTTTTTCTTAAAGCAGTAGTTTCATATTATTTATCTCATACTCAAGTGTAAATTTTTTAAGAATTATATACAAATACATATAATCCAAATATACTTGGATGATTTGTGGCACAATTACCTTTCACATCAAAAGCCAATTGATTTGGTTTTTTATAACCAAATTTTGGTTGAAACACGATTTGATGATATAATTGTGTATCAAGCATTCTTTAAAAAAATATTTGTGCCATCACCTTTCTTGAACTAAATCTCATTTGTTATACAGATATTAGTTTTTTGCTATAGTACCAACATATGTTAGAATTTACATTTACAACCTTTGAGCTCTTTGTCCGCTAATGCTATATCCTGTTAAGAATCTTCTCTGTTTCACAGAGGTGTAAACCCTTTCTTAACTTTTTTGGTTCTTTCTTACATTTTTTTGTTCGTTCTTGTTTCTCAGCATCTATATTGTGCTTTCATAGTAAACATAAGTGACCTCTTACTGTACTTTTGGTAATTTACTTTCCAGGTTTTTTACCAGTCTTGTGCTATTAGATTTAATCAGTGAAGTTCCCTTAAAGGAAATTAATCAGAAATATGGATGCAATCGTGGACAAATTCAATCATTACAACAGTCAGCTGCTGTTTATGCAGGTCAGTTAAATAAGCATTCCCACATTTATTTAGGACTCTGTGGTTTGAGGTCAAATTAAGATCACCTTTTTTCAAATTCCATTTTACTGTAGGCTTCTCTAAAAGTGATGTGATCATGTCAAACTGTAATCTTGTAGAGTCCCTGTCATCATCAGAACACCTACAACAGTGACTCCTCTGGGCTCAGTGACCCTGCAATAGAAGACTGGCAGCTAGCTGAGTGTCTATATCTTGGTCCCTTTCTATCTGTTAGCAACCTGCTGACCATCTCTCTTCTTTCTGTTTTTTTCTTTTTCTTTTTCTGGGGGGAGGTGTCTTAAAAGAAGAAGTACACATAATTTTCACTTGTCTTGCTTTTTTCAAGTTACTGATTAATACTTGTTATTGTAGAGGATGGCAAATGAAGAGGGGTTTCTGGACATCTATCTCACTGTTCTAAATATTATCTCTTCTCTAAGGAAATACTGTTCTTCCTTAATAAAATTAAGCTCATTTTTTCTAAGGTAGGCAAACAAGGGAAATTCTAGATCTGATTTTACTAAGAAATCCTTAAGCCATTACATTAAGAAGGCAATCCTGGGCTACTGGAGACTGTGTTTATAAGTTTCATTGTGAAGGTGTGTGCATATGTGAGAGAGTACTGAGGGAAAGATGCTGAGAGAGGGTAGTAAGAAGGGAGAGACTTATCTTTAACTAACTGGCATCAAAGATCTCAGATTACCTCTAGAATTAATGTTCTCATAGGGAGGTGATTTTCTTAATGATTTGACACTTAGCCGCTCTGGCCTCTTTTTTTTAAGAAAGTATAGCTATCAAGCTGGGCAACTTCTTTATTTTTTAAGAAGATATCAATGGGACCTTTATTCTTTGGAAATAGTCCTCTTAGCACTTGACAATTTAAATTAGTTCTTTTGTTTTCTGTAGGTGGAAACCAGAGTACATTCTTCCTTAAAGAAAATAAGGAAGAGTGAGAGAGAGAAAGAGAGGAATGAATTAGTGAGGGCTTTTTGTTTGTTTTGTTTTTATGTGCTCTGCCTCAATTTTTTTCGAATGTAAATTTATGATTAAGAATAAACAAGATAATAGTTAATGTGTCTAGCCAACTAGCTAGGCCCTTAATATAGGTCTACTCTACTATTAATTTACACTTCGGGCCTGTTAAACTTTATAGTTCTATAGGGAAAAAAAAAAAGTGAAGCAAAACTACCTCTTAAGAAATGGAGAATTGGTCTAGAGAGAATTTTTAATTCAGTAATTATTCCATGAATATTCTAGGGATGATTACAGTGTTTTCCAACCGCCTGGGCTGGCACAACATGGAACTACTGCTTTCACAATTTCAGAAGCGTCTTACATTTGGCATCCAAAGGGAGCTGTGTGACCTGGTCCGGGTGTCATTACTTAATGCACAGCGGGCCAGATTCCTCTATGCATCTGGTTTTCTTACTGTGGCTGATCTTGCTAGAGCAGATGTTGCTGAGGTGGAAAGTATTCTGAAAAATGCTGCACCTTTTAAAAGGTAAGAAAATCCCCTCGTCTACATAGGTTATTAAATGAAACAGGTTAATTTGTAAGTAGTAGATAATTTGTTAAAATATTTTTCTCTTAGATAATATCATGCCATATTTGATATAAGTGAAAGAAAATCTGGCTACTTTTTCCCCCTCGAGAACTACTTTTTTGTGTATATATATTTACAATATATTTTATGACTTTTTAAAAATATAAATTTATATATTTTAATTGGAGGCTAATTACTTTACAATATTGTATTGGTTTTGCCATACATTGCATGAATCCGCCACGGGTGTACATGTGTTCCCAATCCTGAACTACTCTCCCACCTCCCTCCCCATCCCATCCCTCTGGGTCATCCCAGTGCACCAGCTCTGAGCACCCTGTATCATGCATTGAACCTGGACTGGCGATTCGTTTCACATCTGATAATATACATGTTTCAGTGCCATTCTCCCAATCATCCCACCCTTGCCCTCTCCCACAGAGTCCAAAAGACTGTTCTATACATCTGTGTCTCTTTTGCTGTCTTGCATACAGGGTATTGTTACTGTCTTTCTAAATTCCATATATATGTGTTAGTATACTGTCTTGGTGTTTTTCTTTCTGGCTTACTTCACTCTGTATAATAGGCTTTAGTTTCATCCACCTCATTAGAACTGAGAATTAGTATTAAAACTTAGAATTCAAAATTATTCTTTTTAATGGCTCAGTAATAATACTCCATTGTGTATATGTACCACAGCTTTCTTATCCATTTGTCTGCTGATGGACATCTAGGTTGCTTCCAAGTCCTGGCTATTATAAACAGTGCTGTGATGAACATTGGGGTACACATGTCTCTTTCAGTTCTGGTTTCCTCGGTGTGTATGCCCAGCAGTGGGATTGCTGGGTCATAAGGCAGTTCTATACCCAGTTTTTAAAGGAATCTCCACACTGTTGTCCATAGTGACTGTACTAGTTTGCATTCCCACCAACAGTGTAAGAGGGTTCCCTTTTCTCTACACCCTCTCCAGCATTTATTGTTTGTAGACTTTGGATCGCAGCCATTCTGACTGGTGTGAAATGGTACCTCCTTGTGGTTTTGATTTGCATTTCTCTGATAATGAGTGATGTTGAGCATCTTTTCCTGTGTTTGTTAGCCATCTGTATGTCTTCTTTGGAGAAATGTCTGTTTAGTTCTTTGGCCCATTTTTTGTTTGGGTTGTTTATTTTTCTGGAATTGAGCTGCAGGAGTTACTTGTATATTTTTGAGATTAATTCTTTGTCAGTTGCTTCGTTTGCTATTCTCCCATTCTGAGGCTGTCTTTTCACCTTGCTTATAGTTTCCTCTGTTGTGCAAAAGCTTTTAATTTTAACTAGGTCCCATTTGTTTATTTTTGCTTTTATTTCCAGTATTCTGGGAGGTGG
>SJYX01000585.1:0-49463 GCA_006410675.1 Oreotragus oreotragus | reverse complement strand
GTTGAGCATCTTTTCATGTGTTTGTTAGCCATCCGTATGTCTTCTTTGGAGAAATGTCTATTTAGTTCTTTGGCCCATTTTTTGATTGGGTCGTTTATTTTTCTGGAATTGAGCTGTATAAGTTGCTTGTATATTTTCGAGATTAGATGTTTGTCAGTTGATTCATTTTCTATTATTTTCTCCCATTCTGAAGGCTGTCTTTTCACCTTGCTTATAGTTTCCTCTGTTGTGCAAAAGCTTTTAATTTTAACTAGGTCCCATTTGTTTATTTTTGCTTTTATTTCCAGTATTCTGGGAGGTGGGTCATAGAGGATCATGCTGTAATTTATGTCAGAGAGTGTTTTGCCTATGTTTTCCTCTAGGAGTTTTATAGTTTCTGGTCTTACATTTAGATCTTTAATCCATTTTGAGTTTATTTTTGTGTATGGTGTTAGAAAGTGATCTAGTTTCATTCTTTTACAAGTGGTTGACCAGTTTTCCCAGCACCACTTGTTAAAGAGATTGTCTTTTCTCTATTGTATATTTTTGCCTCCTTTGTCAAAGATAAGATGTCCATAGGTGTGTGGATTTATCTCTGGGCTTTCTATTTTGTTCCATTGATTATATTTCTCTCTTTGTGTCAGTACCATACTGTCTTGATGACTGTGGCTTTGTAGTAGAGCCTGAAGTCAGGTAGGTTGAGTCCTTCAGTTCCATTCTTCTTTCTCAACATTGCTTTGGTTATTCGAGGTTTTTTGTATTTCCATATAAGTTGTGAAATTATTTGTTCTATCTGTGTGAAAAATACCGTTGGTAGCTTGATAAGGATTGCATTGAATCTATAGATTGCTTAATAAGGATTGCATTGAATCTGTAGATTGCTTTGGGTAGCATACTTGTTTTCACTATATTAATTCTTCCAATCCATGAACATCTATTTGTGTCCTCTTTGATTTCTTTCATCAGTGTTTTATAGTTTTCTATATATAGGTCTTTTGTTTCTTTAGGTAGATATATTCCTAAGTATTTTCTTCTTTCTTCTTTTACTGGCATGTGCTCTCAGTGTCTCGGCCACATTGGATTTGCCCCTGCTTATGGCGTGTATGCTTTCCCAGTCTACGCTGTGTAGGCTCTAGGTTGCTTTGCTGGGAACTGTCTGAGGTGGGCCCTGACTTATACGCACTTCCGAGGTCTAGCCGCTCATGTTCAGGTTCTCGGGTACTCCACAAAGATGCAGACTCAGTTGGGCCTGCGTTTTGTGCTCTTCCCAGGTCCCAGCAGCTCAGGTGAGCAGGTGCTTGGCGAACGCGGTCACCCCCAGGTGGGAGCTGTGACTTATCACCTCTCCCGTCCCTGCTGCTCGGTTTTCTGGGTATACAACTGGCATGCCTTCTCAGGTGTGCCGTGTGTCTCTTCTGGAGAGCTGAGCTGATCTCTGACTCCAACCCTCTCGGTGGATGTCGACCGTCCAGAATCCCCAGAAGTCTTGGTTAGCAGTGAAGCCTGCTTGCAGTTTGGTAGAGGATTTCTCTCTGGGGCCGCGATTGCCCCCTTCCAGCTCTGGCTGCCCTTGCCTGCCTGTCTTCAGCGGAGGATGGGCCGGTCCACAGCTGGGGAGCAGGCCTGGCGGTGTCTTGGGTTAGGGCTTTTTGCGGGATAGCTATCCCACAGTCTGGGTTGCTATCTCAAGTTAGTTCCCTCAGATTGCCCTCAGGGCATTCAGGCACCATCCTTACCCTAAGTAACGCAGCCCACGCCTCCCTGTCTGGCCCCAGGTTGCTAGTGGCCGATGCGAGCGTCTGCACTGCTTCTCTGCTGGGAGTTGCCGTTGTGCACGTAATCTGTGGGTTTTAATTATTCATTTTTCCTCCCGGTTATGTTGCCCTCTGAGGTTCCAAGACTTGCCACAGACTCACCAGTGAGAGTGTTTCTTGGTGTTTGGAAACTTCTCTCTTAACTCCTTTCCCGTGACGGATCTCCATCCCTACCTCTTTTGTCACTCTTTTATATTTTTTCCTACCTCCTTTTGAAGACAATGGGCTGCCTGTCTGGGTGCCTGATGTTCTCTGCCGGCATTCAGAAGTTGTTTTGTGGAATTTACTCAGCGTTCAAATGTTCTTTAGATCAATTTGTGGGGAAGAAAGTGGTCTCCCTGTCCTATTCCTCTGCCATCTTAGGACCGCCCCCTCTATTTTATGACTGTTAAGGAACTTTTAAAAGTATCGTAACTTTCTCCTAGAAAGACTGAGTAAAGCTAAGTTACCAATGCTTTCTGCTTTGATGGATTTTAGTTCTCAGTATATATCCAGGACTCATTTTAGACTTTCCTTCAGGCAAGAACACTTTAATATTTATTCTTCTTGAATATTCTTTGGAACCCTAGTCCCTCAAAACCAGTTTATGAGAAGAGGATTCTTTGACATATATGTGTGTATATGTATGTGTTTAAAACTAATTCATTGAAGGGGCTGGTCTTAGGATATTATCAAGGAATAGGTTATTTTCTCAACCACTATTCTTTGAACTCTCTGTTATATGGAATCTCAGCCAGATCCTATAGCTATTTAGGCACTTTCAAGTGTTAACAGTTTTATTTCAGGTTTAAAAAATTTGTTCTAAATTAGAGCCTTAATCTCATTTCCAGTTCAGTGCTTCTTTCCTCCCACTCCTTTTAAGTGCAGATGCTCTTGTTTAAGAACCTTGACACAGACTCTGAAACTTATAACATGTGGGAAGGGATGAGGGGGGCATAATCAAAGGAAAGGTCTCACTGCCCAGTGCCACCTCACATCATGGGCTTTATTCTGTGTATCTGGCAGCAATGCAGGTTTGGTTCTTGCAAGCTGGCCCTGGTGCAGCATGCACTGCAACCAGCTATAGTGGTATAGCTGCCTCTACCTAGATTTTGAAGGATGAAATTGCCTGGAGTCCTGAGCATGTGCTACCTGAGGAGAGGACTGTTGCAGTGGGAGGCCCACTGTGGAGTCTCCACTAGGACAGTGCCTAGTGGGGCCAGGGCCATTCTCTGTGACCCCCAGATTGGAAGATCCACTGGTGTGCCATTTTGTCACTATGGCTGTGCCTCTGGCTAAAATCTACATAGAGTATGCTTTAAAACCTATTTATAAAGGTGTTGATCTCCCCTGGAGCTTGTATTTTTCACAGAATCTTTGAATACATTCATACTTGCTTAGAAATATGTAATAAAAGACTTGAGGTGAAAAAGTTTGTCTGTGGGCATATCTCTATGGTAACAACATACTAAATATCATGCTTAACCCTTTCAGGAAGTCATCTGAAAGCAGTGCACATTTTAAAAAATTTAATCAGAAAAAAGTTGTAAACACATTTTGAAATCTCTTCATTATGTTAAGGCCATTATTGCCACGACAATGCCTCTTTTGAAAGCCCCAAATCATCATTGATCAAAATTAGTGACATATCAGATCAATATTATCTGCCTCCTCATGGGACACACTGAAAACACACAACATTATTCCTGGAATATTCTTATCAGAAATGTCTACCTTGAATTTAATTGTAGGGAAACATCTGGCAAACCTTAATTGGGAGACACTCTACAAAATATGTGGCCTGTACTTTTCAAAAACATCAAGTCATAAAAACAAAGACTGAGCTGATTCTAATTAAAGCAGGCTAAACTGCCGCACAATTGCACTCATCTCACACGCTAGTAAAGTAATGCTCAAAATTCTCCAAGCCAGGCTTCAGCAGTACGTGAACTGTGAACTTCCATATGTTCAAGCTGGTTTTAGAAAAGGCAGAGGAACCAGAGATCAAATTGCCAACATCCCCTGGTTCATGAAAAAAGGTATAGAGTTCCAGAAAAACATCTATTTCTGCTTTATTGACTGTGCCAAAGCCTTTGACTGTGTGGATCACAATAAACTGTGGAAAATTCTGAAAGAGATGGGAATACCAGACCACCTGACCTGCCTCTTGAGAAACCTGTATGCAGGTCAGGAAGCAATAGTTAGAACTGGACATGGAACAACAGACTGGTTCCAAATAGGAAAAGGAGTATGTCAAGGCTGCATATTGTCACCCTGCTTATTTAACTTCTATGCAGAGCACATCATGAGAAATGCTGGACTGGAAGAAGCACAAGCTGGAATCAAGATTGCCGGGAGAAATATCAATAACCTCAGATATGCAGATGACACCACCCTTATGGCAGAAAGTGAAGAGGAACTAAAAAGCCTCTTGATGAAAGTGAAAGAGGAGAGTGAAAAAGTTGGCTTTAAGCTCAACATTCAGAAAACGAAGATCATGGCATCTGGTCCCGTCACTCCATGGCAAATAGATGGGGAAACAGTGGAAACAGTGTCAGACTTTATTTTGGGGGGCTCCAAAATCACTGCAGATGGTGACTGCAGCCATGAAATTAGAAGACGCTTACTCCTTGGAAGAAAAGTTATGACCANATGAAAGTGAAAGAGGAGAGTGAAAAAGTTGGCTTAAAGCTCAACATTCAGAAAACGAAGATCATGGCATCTGGTCCCATCACTTCATGAGAAATAGATGGGGAAACAGTGGAAACAGTGTCAGACTTTATTTTTTGGGGCTCCAAAATCACTGCAGATGGTGATTGCAGCCATGAAATTAAAAGATGCTTACTCCTTGGAAGAAAAGTTATGACCAACCTAGATAGTATATTCTAAAGCAGAGACATTACTTTGCTGACTAAGGTCCGTCTAGTCAAGGCTATGGTTTTTTCCAGTGGTCATGTATGGATATGAGAGTTGGACTGTGAAGAAGGCTGAGCGCTGAAGAATTGATGCTTTTGAACTGTGGTGTTGGAGAAGACTTCTGAGAGTCCCTTGGACTGCAAGGAGATCCAACCAGTCCATTCTAAAGGAGATCAGCCCTGGGATTTCTTTGGAAGGAATGATGCTAAAGCTGAAGCTCCAGTACTTTGGCCACCTCATGGGAAGAGATGACTCATTGGAAAAGACCCTGATGCTGGGATGGATTGGGGGCAGGAGGAGACGACCGAGGATGAGATGGCTGGATAGCATCATTCACTCAATGGACATGAGTTTGAGTAAACTCCAGGAGTTGGTGATGGACAGGGAGGCCTGGCGTGCTACAGTCCATGGGGTTGCAAAGAGTCAGACACAACTGAGCAAATGAACTGAACTGAACTGATAAGAATTTGGGCTTTCACAGGTGGCCCAGTTGCTCAAGAATCTGCCTGCCATTGCAGAAGACACAAGAGACGTGGGTTTGATTCTTAGGTTGGGAAAATTCCTTGGAGAGGGAAATGGCAGCCAGTTCCACTATTCTTGCCTGGAGAATTCCATGGATAGAGGAGCCTGGTGAGCTACAGTGATGAGGTCATAAAGAGTCAGACACAGCTGAGCACAAACACAGCAGCAGGAGAATTTACCACGTTCTAATGTCAGGTTAGCTGCCCAATTCAGGTATAAACTTTATACCTGTGGTTTAAGTGGAAAAGTGTAGAAACATTTTGGGAAATTTGTACACAATTTTGGGACAGTCAAGGACACTTGATATTCACCCCCTTCAAACTGTCTTAGTCAGATTTAATGCAGTGAGTTTACTGCTTGGGGAGCTTTTGCTTCCTGGAGACATTTGAAGTAATTAAAAAAATAAATTTAGGGAAATTAGGTTTGTAAATGTGACTGCTTACACCAGGGATTTAGTAGTTCAAAATAAACTGTTTGAATATTAGTCAAATTAATCTCCCTGAAAGTGATATTAAAATTTCCTGGATTTGCAAATAAAATTTAATACACAGGTTGAACTTCAAAACCTAAGGAAAAGCAGATATTAAAGTGTGAATTAGTATAAATCTATTCATCTAGGATCAGTTTAATTTGACATTAATTTAAAATAAAAAACTAACAGTGATCTTATTGTTTTTGTTACAAAAGCTATTTTCAAAGACACTCAGATCTCACTGATATTTCCTCTCCTGTCTGCGCTGAGACCTTAGTCCGTAGGACAGGACCTCCAAGGATCCACCCTAATCAAATCCTTTCTACTCCGCTTGGCCAGCTCTATCACCCCTGGAGGTCTCCCCTCTCATTTAACGGAATTCCACGGGCAGTAGATAGTTGCCCTGTGGTTTTTGAGTGAGAAATATGGCTTCCTGGGTGACCTCCTTTAAGACTCTTCTCTGAGAAAATAGACCCTTTTCCTCTAGTCTGGCTGGTTCAGATGCTCCTATCCCAGCCTGTAAGTCTGGCCACTTGGAGAAGCATCAGTAGCTCCTTCCCTCTGGAACCCCCAGGCTGAGAAGGGTGGATGCACTTCTGAAACAATTTAAGTCCTTGAAGCTCAGAGACAGGTCCCCATCTGGAACAGCCCCTTCTGCCACCCCCAAGGGATTAACTGTTGGAAGGTCCTTTCTGGGGTAGAGATGGTGAAGTTATTAAAACTCAGGGAAGTTTACGGCTGACTAACTTGCATGCTTTTTCTGGAGCTATTTGATCTCTTATCACCTTCAAGTTTTAGAATTTGGGAACCATTTTTATTTGTGCAGAAAGAAAAATGCAACAAACACGATCTCAGTGAATGTTTCTTCTGCTTACCCTTCGCCCTGAAATGTCAGTCAGTCTTTAGCTAGGGCTAGGAAACAGCAATCTTGTGTTCCCTCTTATGGATTTAATCTGATGGTCACCACAGGAGGTGGACCACTGGCGCTATTGTTCATCTCGGGGGTTTCCAGTAAGACTCTGGGCTGCCTCAGAGCCCTGTGACTAAGCTGTCGTTAGTCACTCAGTCATGTTTGATTCTGTGAGACCCCAGGACTGTAGCCCTCCAGGCTCCTCTGTCCATGGGGATTCTCCAAGCTAGAGTACTGGAGTGGGTTGCCATGCCCTCCTCCAGAGGATCTTTCCAACCAAGGGATCGAACCCAGGTCTCCCACATTGCAGGCAGATTCTTTACCAGCTGAGCCATCAGTCGGGTGAGAAGCCCCTGGAAACCCACTTGCACTTTTCTCCAGCTCCTCCCCCCATACTCTCCTGCAGTGTCCCTAGGAGATTTGTTGGAAGTCTGTGGCTTCTCTGTTACCCCAAATGTTAGTGCCCACCGCAATGAAGGGATCCCCTAGAGAAGCACCTGAAACCAGGGCCTGGCCCTGCCCATGGGGAATGCAAAGACCTTACTCCGATGAGCTTCAGGAGTATGCCAGGGCTGGGATCTTCCACTTGCATTCAGTCCTTACATGCTCTTTGCAAGCAGTGTGAATTGTACAAGGGAGAATGAGTAAAATTGCATTTTCAGGCAGAGTGAGGCTTTCCCCCAGTCTAGGCGTGTCCCTGCTTGAAAATCGTTCCTTTTGGGTGAGACATTGCTTTCCCCAGGGACCATATCCCAGGAGTAAGTGAGGTCATCGGAAAGCTGCTCACCAGGCCCAGGATCTGGGGGGTCTTGATGTCAAACACCTGAGTCTGCATTGGATGTGCAACTCACGGAAGGATGAATAAGTGGTTAGTTGGGTGGATGGATGGTTGGATAGTTGGGTGGGTGGATGGGTGAGTGGATGAATGGTTGGGTGGGTGAGTAGATAGGTGGGTATATGAATGTGTGAATGTTTGATTGGGTGATTGGTTAGATGGGTGGATGATTGATTAGATGGGTGGAAGGATGAATGGATGGGTCATTGGTTGGTTAGTTGGGTGGGCAGATGGATGGATAGTTGGATAGTTGGCTGGGTGGATGGGTGGGTGGGTGAGTGGATGGGTGAATAGATGAGTGGATGGCTGATTAGACGGGTGGGTGGGTGGATGGATGAATGGATGGGTGGGTGGTTGGTTGGCTGGTTAAGTGGGTGGATGGTTGGATGGATAGTTGGAAGGTGGGTAGATAGATGAACAGCCTTCACTTCTCTAGCCTGAGGTTTAGATGCTGCTCCCCAGGGCTTTGTTGGGCATCTCTGGTAGCTCAGCTGGTAAAGAATCCTCCTGCAATACAGGAGACCCCAGTTCAATTCCTGGGTCAGGAAGAACCCGTGGAGAAGCAATGGGTTACCCACTCCAGTATTCTTGGGCTCCCCTTGTGGCTCAGATGGTAAAGAATCTGCCTGCAATGTGGGAGACCTGGGTTCGATACCTGGGTTGGGAAGATCCCCTGGAGGAAGGCATGGCAACTCACTCCAGTATTCTTGCCTGGAGAATCCCAAGGACAGAGGAGCCTGGCGGGCTGCAGTCCATGCAGGGTGGCAAGGAGTCTGACACGCTGAGCGACTAAGCACAACCCAGCACAGCACAGGGCTTTGTCTGTTCTGCTTGACTGGGATTCCATCACTTTAGAGACAGAATGCTTCTTGTAGAATCTTAAGTTGTGAGGGCAAGTGTGAGAGTGACATGTAGGTGAGACATGAATTAGAAGGCGATGCCGGGGAGTGAGAAGAGGGAGGACAGAGAAGAGATTGAGAGGGAGCAGAGAAACTGGATGAAGTAAATGGAGTCTGGCAGCTTTGAAGGTGACCCAATTACAGGCCAGTTACTTCTAATAACACCTTGTATCTCCTCAGTGCCTTTCTCTTGGGAGCTCAAAGCCTGCTACCGATACTATGAAACTGCATGACCTTCCATCAAGGGCAATACTGCTATTAGCATCATCACCATTTAATAGGCAAGGAGGCCTACAGAAGTGGAGGGACTTGCCAAGGTCCCTGGCAGCTCACAAAAGATGAAGCCAGCATGCAGGAAAACATTCCCTCCGTTAGCAGCTGCCTCCCAACCCAGGTGAGTCGTACAGTCTGCCTGACCCATTGTCTCGGAGCAAAGGACCATGCACTCTGAAGAACTAGTAAGTCATACCGGGTCTACAATGCACTGTGAGGTCACAGACGTTACCAGCCTGGTTTTCAAGCAGAGGACACCCTGACTTTTCCTAAGTCACTCACTATGCCAAGGCCAGAACGGGGACAGGGTGAATCTCAGGACTGGGAGGCCAAGCTTTTTCCTTGGGAAGAAAATAGCACCAGATGAGGCGATGCCATGACTCAGAAGACGTGCGAGGGTGACTGCCCCCTCCTCTTTTGCCACGGAGAGGCCATTTGGGACCTCCTTACTCCTGGCCTCAGCTCCTCAGCTGTCCCCGCCTCTGCTGTGATGGACGTCACCCCTCCAGCCTTCTCTTACACATCCTCCCACCCCTAGAGCCTCATGAAGCTCCTAGTTATCACCCAGCAGGGCTGAGGGGTCTAGAGGTCAGAATGCGGGCAGAGGGCATTCCTCAGACCTGAGTCAGAGAGATAAACCCTCAAATAAAGCAGTGGCTGCCCCCTTCCCTCCTCCCGAAAAAAAAAAACAAAAACCCACATGCATAATCCCGCACACCAGAGCCAAGAATGTACCTGAAAGGGCTTGATTTCTTGGCTTCCCTCCTCCACAAGTACCTTTTGTACCTTTATTAAAATGGGAAAAATGCAGAGCATTCTTGGGCTGCTGTGGCCTCAGGGGCAGTCCTGTGGAGACTGGCAGGGGCGCGGCTGCTAATTACCCTTGCCCAGGGCGAGGCGTCCTTCTCTGCCGGGTTCCCACGCTTGGGAGCAGGGAGAGCAGCTCAGGTGGAGGTGTGCTCCCTACCTGGAAGCCAGTGAAGTGAAAGTCGCTCAGTCGTGTCCGACTCTATGTGACCCTGTGGAATATACAGTCCGTGGAATTCTCCAAGCCAGAATACTGGAGTGGGAAGGCTTTCCCTTCTCCAGGGGATCTTCCCAACCCAGCTCTCCCACATTGCGGGCAGATTCTCTACCAGCTGACCCAAGGAAGCCACCTGGAAGGCAGGACTACTGAGAAATAGGCCTGAGAGCCAGAGCTCACCAGCTGAGCCAAAACAGGAGGGGAGGGGAAAGAGCACTACATTTAAAAGAATGACACAGCCCGAGGACTTGACATAAACTGATGAGATCCAGATAGGTCCATGATGATGGATCAGTCATCTTCCCTGCGCCAGGGTATACACTCATCCTAACACACCAGCTTCCCTGGTGGCTTAGATGGTAAAGAATCTGTCCGAAATTTGGGAGACCCGGGATTCAGTCCCTGGGTTGGGAAGATCCCCTGGAGTAGGAAATGGCAACCCACTCCAGTATGCTTGCCTGGAGAATTCTGTGGACAGAGGAGCCTTCTGGGCTACAGTCCATGGGGTCACAAAGAGTCGGACACAGCTGAGTGACCGACACACAGAACATAGCAGCGAGCTAAGTGAGACACCCCAGGTGCCATGACAGTTCCAAAATTGATCATAATGGTCAAAAAGTGGGCAGTGGGGACCTCCCTGGTGATCCAGTGGTTAAGAATCTGCCTTGCAATGCAGGGGACATGGGTTCGATTCCTGGTCAGGGAACCAAGATCCCACATGCCGTGGAGCAATTAAGCTGGAGAGCCACAACTACTGAGCCTGGGGGCCACAACGAGAGAGTTTGCGTGCTGTCTGCAGCAGCAGATCTTGCATGACACACTGAAGATCTCCAGTGCTGCAGCTAAGACCCCAAGAAGACTGACTGATTAATTAATTAAACAAAGCAGTGGTCCAGTCCCTGGAAATCCCCATCCCTTCCCCCAAACATCTGGAACACTCCTCCTGCTTATTAGCTTATGAAATTACCCATCCCTACAAAAACTGACCGGAGAAGGCAATGGCACCCCACTCTAGTACTCTTGCCTGGAAAATCCTATGGACGGAGGAGCCTGGTAGGCTGCAGTCCATGGGGTCGCGAAGGGTCGGACACGACTGAGTGACTTCACTTTCACTTTTTACTTTCATGCATTGGAGAAGGAAACGGCAACCCACTCCAGTGTTCTTGCCTGGAGAATCCCAGGGACGGGGGAGCCTGGTGGGCTGCCATCTATGGGGTCGCACAGAGTCGGACATGACTGAAGCGACTTAGCAGCAGCAGCGGCATAAAAACGGACAACGCTGTACCCTTGTACCTCTCTCGCCTTCTGAGATGTCCCATACGCTGTCTGTGGAGTGTTTCTCTCTGAATAACTCCACTTCTTACCTATCACTTTGTCTCTCATTGAATTCTTTCTGTTATGAGACATCAAGAATCTGAGCTTGACTAAGTCCCGAGACCAGATGTGTGATCTCAGTTAAAAGCCTGTGGATTCAGGTCCTGATCAAAGTTGCCCGGTTCAGTTTAAGAGCCATGCTGTTCGTGCTCTATCATCAGTGCAGATGACACCCGTCAGACATGCTGTCTGCTTCCTCTGGAAACCAAAGTCTCCCTGGCAGCAGGACTCTGGTCTTGGAAAAGCTCTGTAGCTCCAGAGGCAAGTATAGCTCCTGGCACAGTAAGCGGTGTTTAATGCTCTTCCATGAAATGAATGGATGGATGACGAATGGATGGATGACGGATGATGAATGGATAATGGGTGAGGGATGGATGGATGAATTAATGGATGATGGGAGATGAATGGTGGATGGATGAATGGATAGATGAATGGGTAGATGGACAAATGAACAGGATCGTAGGACGTAAGAAAGAGATTTGGGATTCTGCCAAAACCTCCTTTGTAACATGCCATTTAACAGTAGGCTTAATGGGGCCAGGGTTAAATATGGGGTGTATAGAAAGAAGATCCTCTACCCTACACAAGCAGCCCTTCCAGGACTATTGGGCCAACCCTCCAGCTTTCGGAGCAGTGGGGCTTGGACAGACAAGTGGTAGAGCAGAGGAAAGAAAGAACCAAAGGAGGAAGGGGAGGGCTGAGGACTGGGGCAACAAGGCCTCCCTGCTCCCCTGAAGCCCAGCTCTGTTCTGCCCCCAAATCAGACCAACTGGCCCCAGCCATGTCAGCAGTCCTTGGGAGAGTGTACCCTGGGGCCTGGCTCCTCCCTGTTGTTGGGGGCTTCAGGCAGCCCAATTATACTTCACTGTCCCTTCACTGGGGCCTTTCATCTGTCTGGCTCACAACAGAGGGCTGTGATTACACCCCTATCTTACAAGGGACATAAACTGGGGCAAATCAGGATGTGCCTTTCAAGCTGCAGCATGACTTGATGAGCTGCTGGTGAAGTTCTCAGAACTGGGGGAAGGGGAGCAGTGACTGTACATTGTTGCTGGAGGGAACCCCCGTCCTTGCTTGTTGGCTTTGTGTGGGGCTTCTGGGAAGCAGAAGGCTGGGAGGCAAAGGAGGAACGTGGCCCTCACTGTCCAGCTGGGCCAGGTTCCCAGGCCGTGGTGACTGCAACATCCAGGCTGAGCCAAGACCTGCCCCCTTGCGTGAGACTCTGATACCCACACCTACCCCTCATTTTCTTTCCTACACACCTGGCCTGAATGCGAACCTCCTTTTGCAGGCAAAGGGGGCTTTATCTGGGAATAAATGACCTTAAGCCACAGAGCCTTCATCTGCATGTCCCCTAAGACTGTGCAGGGCTTCTGGGAGCTACAGAGTGCTATAGGCAGGCAGCAAGGCCGAAAGACAGTCTCCAGAGCCACTTGTGGTAAATTGCCTAGAGAATTGGCAGAAGGAAGGCAGGCCGATGCCCACTGCTCTTGTAACTTCTTGTCATTTGTTTGCATTCTAAATATGAATTAACACCTACATGTAATTTTGTGTTCTTTTCCTCAAAGAGGGCCCCCAATCATAAAAACATCAGTCCTACAGCACCTGGATGTGAATTAGTGTGGACCCTAAGTAGATTCCCTCCTAGCTCAGTTGGTAAAGAATCTACCTGTAATGCAGGAGACCCAGATTCAATCCCTGGGTTGGGAAGATCCCTTGGAGAAGGAAATGGCAACCCCTCCAGTATTCTTGCCTGGAGAATCCCATGGACAGAGCACCCTGGCAGGCTACAGTCCATGGGGTCACAGAGTTGGACAGGACTTAGTGACTAAAACCAGCACCTAAATCCTGAGCCTGGTGTCCTTGTAAGAAGAGGGAGATCTGCACTCAGAGACAGGTGAGGTGTGAAGATGGAAGCAGAGATTGGAGAGATGGTTTTAGGAGCCAGAAACCGGGGGAGCGGCGAGGAACAGATTCCCTGCGGAACCTCCAGAGGGAACCAAAGCTACTGACACCTTGACTTCAGAGCTCTGGCTCCTGAATGCGTGAGAAGGCCCTTCCGTTCTGGAAGCCCCTCATGCGTGGTGCTTTGTTACAGCAGTTTCAGGGACTTCACACCTTGTTGGGGAGAGGAAGGATTCAAGTGAGCATGCGTGTGCCAAGTTGCTTCAGTCGTGTCTGACTCTTTTAGATGCCATGCACTGTAGCCCACCAGGCTCCTCTGTCCACGGGATTCTCCAGGCAAGAATACTTGAGTGGGTTGACATTTCCTTCTCTAGAAGATCTTCCCGACTCAGGGTTTGAACCTGTGTCTCCTGCAGCTCCTGCATTGCAGGCAGATTCTTTACTGCTGAGCCACTGGAAAAGCCTGAAGGATCTGTATGATTTAGACTATCAGTAATTTAAAAAGAAAGAAAGAAAGAAAGAAAGGTGGTAGCATTCACTGAGGTCAGGGATAATGGCATACATATATAATAGCATACATTCCGTGCTCATGAGAAGAAAATTCATTTTAGGGTAACTTTAAATTGAATAGACTTAGGATATGGGAGAAATTAGAACAGAAGAACATTTCACTTTAAGAAGCATGGTTAATAAAATTAAAAGTAGGGACTTCCCTGGTGGTCCAGTGGTTAAGAGTCTGCCTGCTAATGCAGGGGACACAGGTTCGATCCCTATTTGGGGAAGATTCCATGTGCTGCAGGGCAACTGAGCCAGAGCTACTGAAGCCAGCACATCATGACTCAAAGAAGCTGGTGAGCAGCAACGAAGACCCAGCACAACCAAAGATAAATAAAATTTAAAAATTAAGTTAAAAGTAAAACAAAACACAAAGTACAAGTTACATGTCACTCTTGATAGGCTCTTGATAAGTCTGTGGCTGTGAACCGGGACGGTCATGGGTTTTGCTCACGATTGTGCAAGAGTTTAAATCCTTGGGCAGAAATCGCCCGAGATCGTGTCAACATGGCCTGTGGCCCTTCGTGCCTTGGCTTCTTCAGGAGCACGGGATGAGGGAAAACTATTTTTTTTTCCTTTGTAATCATAGCTGCTTGAATTGCTCACCCTTCTGAAGCGGGCCTGGGAGGTGAGGGCAAACAGGCTGCCTCATGAAGTTCTTGCTAGCCCCAGTCCTGTGCAGAACTTGTGAGTCACCGAGGGCTTTTAAAGATGAATGACTGTGCGCCAGCTTCCCAGGAAGATTAAGCATCAGTCATGGCTGTGCTTGCCTTGGGTGCTGTGGGGCTGACTCACGTGGACCGGGAAACACATCGATGTGGACGCCTGAGAAAGCGCAGCCCTCCAAGGCCACGATTCTGCTGTCTCCACATGTTTTGGGGTGTTTCCTCCTTTTGGTGTTTCTTTTTGCTATTGTATATACTATAGATTACCTAAATAAATTTATACATTTGTTGCTGTCATGTCCAGCTCTTTGTGACCCCATGGACTGCAGCATGCCAGGCTTCCCTGTCCTCTGTCTCCCAGAGTTTGCTTCTCTGCCTATTGAGTTGCTGTTGTTATTTAACCATTTCAACCTGTTACCCTCTTCTCCTCCTGCCCTCAGTATTCCCCAGCATCAGGAAAATACCTTTATTTATGTAATCTGTACTTTTTATGTGTCTGTGTTTGTATACCTAGGTGTATATATATTTTATATATATAGGTATACATACATACCTATATTTGTATAGGGTATACTTGTATACATATATATGTGTGTGTGTATATATATGTGTGTGTATCTCCTCTCTATACTTGTATAGGGTACTTGTATACATATATATGTATGTGTGTGTATATATATGTGTGTGTATCTCCTCTCTATATATGGGATACCTCTATTTTTGTAATCTGTACTATATATAAATGTGTGTATGTATAAAAATAGAGGTATGTATAGGTATACATATCCAGAGTACTTATATGTATGGGATACCTCTATTTACATAGTTTGTACTATATGTTGTTGTTCAGGCACTCAGTCATGTCTGACTCTTTGCGACCCCATGGACTGCAGCACGACCAGGCTTCCCTGCCCATCACCAACTCCCAGAGCTTGCTCAAACTCATGTCCATCGAGTCAGTGATGTCATCCAACCATCTCATCCTTTGTTGCTCCCTTCCCCTCAATCTTTCCCATCATCAGGATATTTTCCAGTGGGTTGGCTCTTTGCATCCAGTGGCCAAAGTATTGGAGCTTCTACTTCAGCATCAGTCCTTCTAATGAATATTCAGGATTGATTTCCTTCAGAATTGACTGGTTTGATCTCTTTGCTGTCCAAGTGACTCTCAAGAGTCTTCTCCAGCACCACAGTTAGAAAGCATCAATTCTTCGGCACTCCGTCTTCTTTATGGTCCAACTCTCACATCCACATATGACTACTGGAAAAAAAACCGTAGCTTTGAATATACATACCTTTGTTGGCAAAGTGATATTTCTGCTTTTTAATATGCCATGTAGGTTAGTCATAGCTTTTGTTGCAAGAAGCAACCATCTTTTAATTTCCTGACTGCAGTCACTGTCTACAGGGATTTGGGAGTTCAGGAACATAAAGTCTGCCACTGTGTCCATTGTTTGCACATCTATTTGCCATGAAATGATGGGACCAGGTGCTATGATCTTAGTTTTTTGAATGTTGAGTTTTAAGCCAGGCTTTCATGCTCCTCTTTCATCTTCATCAAGAGGCTCTTCAGTTCCTCTTTGCTTCTTTTGTCCCCACAGAGCACTGAGTGGAGCTCCTTGTGATATACAGTAGGTTCTCATTAGGTATCTACCTTATACGTAGTATCAGTAGCGTATATAATATCAATCCCAATCTTCCAGGTCATCTCACCCCTTACCCCCTTCTCTATGTCTAGGTTTCTATTTCTGTTTTGCAAATAGGTTCATCTTTTTTTTTTTTTTTTTTTAAATCTTGTTTGGTTTTTAAGAGAGAGAGGAATAAAATAGGCGATGGATACTTGGAGCAGAGTAGGGATTGACTGGCAACTTTTTTCTGAAAATGACTTCAGCTTTGAGGACCATATAGTCTCTGTCATGAATACTCGGATTTTTCCATCATTGTGCAGAAGCAGTGATGAGCAGCATATGAGTAGCTGTTTTCCAACCAACCTTTCTTTTCAAAAACAGGCGGAGGGGCCAGAGCTGTTTGGCAGTGCCTGGTGCAAAGGCATGAACAGTTCTGGGTGAGTCTCACATCAGATTGAGGAGAAAGCTGATTAGTCCCCCACTCGCCTCGGACAGACTGGCAAAGCTGGGACACTCCGGGTGCCTTTCCTTGCTGTTGCACATGGCTTTCTACCAGAATCAAAATGGGTTTGAAGAAATGATTTTGTGCAAATTCAGTTTCACGCTGCCTGAGCCCAGCAGAGTGGAGGATCAATAATAGCTGGAGATACTGTGAGAGCCGTGCTGACCCTTTAGCTGGATAAAACATTTGCAGGACAGGAAGAGAGACCCAGATGTAGAAAACGGACATGTGGACATGAGGCATACATACCTGTGTGTGCTAAGCTGCTTCGGTCATGTCCAACTCTTGGTGACCCATGGACCGTAGCCGGCCATGGAAATTGAGAGCGTAGTGGTGACATGTATACACTACCATGGGTTTCCCAGGCGGCGCAGTGGTTAAGAAGTTGCCTGCCAGCACAGCAGACGCAAGAGACTCAGATTCGATCCCTGGGTCAGGAAGATCCCTTGGAGTAGGAAATGGCAACCCGCTCCAGTATTCGCGCCTAGAAAATCCCATGGACAGAGGAACCTGGTGGGCTACAGCCCATGGGATCGCAGAGTCAGACGTGGCTGAGCATGCACGCACACAGGTATGTAAAATAGCTAGTGGGAAGCTGCTGATAGCACAGGGAGCTCAGCTCAGTGCTCCGTGATGATGTAGAGAGGTGGGATGGGGGGTGGAGTGAGAGGCAAGCCCAAGAGGGAGAGGATATATGCATACATATGGCAGGTCACTTTTATTGTACAGCAGAAGGTAACACAGCATTGTAAAGCAATTATACGCCAATTTAAAACAAACGAAACAACAACAGAAAACAAATTGCCGGCTTTGGGGGCAGAAGGCAATTCCCCGAGGCCAGGAATCCACTTTCTGCAAAGGCAGAGCAACACTGGCCGGGCTTGAGCTTGCTTTCTCTGAGGATCTTGGAAGTGTCATCATAGAGTTCAGCTAGAAAGTTCCATTTCCACTTCTCCAGGAAGATTCAAAAGAAAAATTATACAAACTAGTTTTGGTACACAAGGAGGTCATGGGGCGGAAAGGAGAAACTTTAGGTCTTGTCACCCTCAGCATCACTACTCTTGGCTGGAGCTTGATGGGGAAGGAACAGGGTCAGCTCTGCAGGGGCGTTTCCTCTGTGGGAAGGGACCAATGAGATGAGGGTCCGTCACAGCCGCTTTGTCACATCATGGGCCAGGCAGTGCTAGATGAGCCCTACTCAGTCCCTCAGATAATCCTCCCCGTGACTCTGAATAAAGAATTAAGATGCTCATCGTGCAGATCAGGAACCTGAGACAGAGAAATTTGATAATTTTGTCAAGAATGTATAGCTTTAAAATAGCTGAAAATTGGCTCTGATCTGAACCCACAGTTGGTCCACTTGCCCACTGTGTGAGATGGTGCCTCATGTCACTTTGTGTTAATCCAGAGCAAGGGAATTTGTGACTCTGTTAGACTTGGGCTACGCAACGTTGGTCAATAACATTTCCAGGTAACATCCTGCACTGGGGGCTTTGTCAGAGTTCCTCAAGTGATGTGAGCAAAGTCTGAACGTATGTCTGCTTCCTTGCAAGCTGCCGTCAGTCCCCCAGGCCCTGGGCACTGTCTGCGTCTGTGTGTGCATTGTACTAGCTGTGACATACGTGTGCGTGTCCCCGCTTCTCAGGGCCGAGCCTGACTCAGCACCTGCCGGGAGGGAGCCCACGCCCGCTGAGCCACGGGGAAGTGCAGAGGGAGTTTCCATGGTCCTGAGTCACAGCCAATGTTGACAATGCTGAGGGGCGGGGGGTCTCTCAGAAGTGAGCCTGGTGGGAGAGCCGTGGTGGAAGGGGTGGGAGTTGAGTGCCAGGAGAGTGTCAGCCCATCGTCACCCGTCCAGCGGGGACAGGCAGGGGAGATATGGAATTATGGAATTATTATACAACATAGTAATTTGATATTTTTTATAGGATATATTCCATACAGTTATTATGAAATATTGACTATATTCCCAATGTTGTACATTATATCTATGAGACAGCTTACTAATTTCATGCTTCGTAGTTTGTTCCTGCTAGTCCCCACCACCTGTTTCGCCTCTCTCTTCTTCCCTCTCCCCCTAGTAACCACTAATTTGTTCTCTTTGACTGTTTTGGTTCTGTTATATTTGTTCACTTGTTTTATTTTTTAGACTTCACAATAAGTGAAAACATACAGTATTTGTCTTTCCCTGTCTGACTTATTTCACTAAGCATAATACCCTCCAGGCCCTTCCATGTTGTTGCAAATGGCAAACTTTGTTTCTTTTTAAATTGTATCGTTCTTGTTTAGTTGCCAAGTTCTGTCAGACTGTTTGCAACTCCATGGACTGCAGCACACCAGTTTTCTCTGTCCTGCTTTTCACGTCTCCTAGAGTTTGCTCCGGAGAAGGCAATGGCACCCCACTCCAGTACTCTTGCCTGGAAAATCCCATGGACGGAGGAGCCTGGTAGACTGCAGTCCATGGGGTTGCTAAGAGTTGGACACGACTGAGCGACTTCACTTTCACTTTTCACTTTCATGCATTGGAGAAGGCAATGGCAACCCACTCCAGTGTTCTTGCCTGGAGAATCCCAGAGACTGGGGAGCCTGGTGGGCTTCTGTCTATGGGGTGGCACAGAGTCGGACACGACTGAAGCGACTTAGCAGCAGCAGCAGCAGCAGAGTTTGCTCAGATTCATGTCTATTGAGTTGGTGATGCTATCCAACCATCTCATCCTCTGTTGCCCCCTTCTCCTCCTACTCTCAATATTTCCCAGCCTCAGGGTCTTTCCCAATGAGTCAATTCTTTGCATCGGGTGGCCAAAGTACTGGAGCTTCAGGTTCAGCATCAGTCCTTCCAATGAATATTCAGGGTTGATTTCCTTCAGGATTGACTGATTTGATCTCCCCGCTGTCCAAGGGACTCTCAAGAGCATTCTCCAGCACCACAATTTGAAAGCATCAATTTTTAATGGCTGAGTAGTATCCCATTGCATATATATATATGAAATGAATATGTACCCGCATATATATACACGCCACATCTTCTTCATTCATTCATCTACTGTTGGACACTTCGGTTGTCTCCATATCTTGACTGCTGTAAATAATGCTGCTATGAACACTGGGATGCATGTATCTTTTCAGATTTGTGCTTTCATTTTTTTTTTTTTTTTCAGGTAAATACTCAGAATGGAATTTCTGGATCAAATGGTAGTTAAAATTTTTTAAATTTTTTGAAGAACCTCAATACTGCTTTCCACAGTGGCTGCACCAATTTACATTCCCTCCAGCAGTGTGCTAGGGTTCTCTTTTCTCCACATACTCACCAACTTTTGCTATTTGGGATCTTTTTGATGATAGCCATTCTGACAGGTGTAAGGTGATACCTCACTGTGGTTTTGATTTGCATTAATCAGTTGATTAATGATGTTGAATGTCTTTTTACGTGTCTATTTTCAGCTGGATGCCTGATTTTTGAAAAATGTCTATTTAGGTTCTTTGCCTGTTGTAAAGTTGGGCTGCTGTGTTTATGCTGCATTGCATGAGCTGTTTATACGTTTTAGATGTTAACCCCTTGTTAGTCATGTGTGCTTAGTTGCTCGCTCAGTTCTGTCCAACTCTTTGAGACCCCATGGACTGTAGCCCACCAGGCCCCTCTGTCCACGGGAATTCTCTAAGCAAGAATACTGGAGTAGGTTGCCATGACCTCCTCCAGAGGATCTTCCCAACCCAGTGACCAAACTCAGGTCTCCCGCATTATAGGCAGATTCTTTATCCTCTGAGCCACCAGGGAAGCCCAAGAATACTGGAGTGGGTAGCCTGTCCCTTCTCCAGGGAAACTTTCTGACCCAGGAATTGAACCGGGGTCTCCTGCATTGCAGGCGGATTCTTTATCAGCTGAACTCCTAGCGAAGCCCATTTCATTGTCAGTCATATCATCTGCAAACATTTTCTCCCACTAGTAGGTTGTCTTTTTTATTTTGTTGATGGTTACATTTGCTGTGAAAAAGCTTTGAAGTTAGGCCCCGTGTGTGTGTCTTTGTTTTTTCTTTGCTTTGGGAGGCAGACCTAGAGAAATACCTCTACTATTTATGTCAAAGTTTGTGCTGCCTTTGTCTCCTTCTAGAAGTTTTATGGTTTCTGGTCTTACACTTATGTTTTTAATTCATTTTGAGTTTATTTTTGTATACGATGGTAAAGAACGTTCCAATTTCATTCTTTTAGAAGTAGCTGTCTAGTTTTCCCAATACCATTTATTAAAGAGATTGCTGTTTTCTCCGTTGTGTATGCTTGCTTCCTTTGTCTCAGACTAACCGACCATATGTGTACGCGTTTGTTTCTGGGCTCTCTTCTGTTCCACTGATCTATGTGTCTATTTTTGATTACTGTATCTTTGTAGTATAGTCTGAAGTCAGGAGGCGTAATACCTCCAACTTTGTTGTCCTCTAAGATCAGAAACATGATAAGGATGCCCAGTCTCACCACTTCTATTTTATTTAGTACTGGAAGACCTTTCCACAGCAACCAAACAAGAAAAAGAATTAAAAGGCATCCAAACTGGAAGGAAAGACTTTTGCAGATTACATGATATTATATGCAGAAAAGCCTAAAGACTTCACCAAAAATTATATGAACTATTATAAATAATTTTAGTACTGGAAGACCTTTCCACAGCAACCAAACAAGAAAAAGAATTAAAAGGCATCCAAACTGGAGGGAAAGACTTTTGCAGATTACATGATATTATATGCAGAAAAGCCTAAAGACTTCACCAAAAATTATATGAACTATTATAAATAATTATAAGAACTATAGTATAATAATAGTTCTTATAATAATTATACAAACTGTTATAAATAATATTATAAATCAGTTCAGTAAAGTTTCAGGATACAAGATTCGTATACAGAAATCTGTTGCATTTCTATGCATTAATAATGAGCTATGAGAAAGAAGAATGATGAAAGCAATCCTACTTACAATCCAGTTAAAAAGAATAAAATATCTAGGAATAAATTTAACCAATGAGGTGGAAGACTGTACTCTGGAAAATGATCAAGACATTGATGCAGGAAGTTGACAACAATAGAA
Organism: Oreotragus oreotragus; assembly: GCA_006410675.1. Taxonomy (NCBI): domain Eukaryota; kingdom Metazoa; phylum Chordata; class Mammalia; order Artiodactyla; family Bovidae; genus Oreotragus; species Oreotragus oreotragus. The sequence continues at coordinate 28,141 of SJYX01000585.1, read as the reverse complement.
ATGACCAAGAAGATATCCCATATTCATGAATTGAAAGAATTAGTATTGTTAAAATGTCCATCTTACCCAAAGCAATCTACAGATTTAATGTGATCCCTATGAAAATGCCCTTGACACTGGAACTGGAATTGCAATCCTACAGTTTGTATGGAACCACAAAAGACCCTGACTAGACAAAGGTATCTTGGGGAAAAGACCAAATGAACCATTTTAACCATTTACTATAAATTCTTATGCATNCCCATGGACTGTAGCCCACCAGGCCCCTCTGTCCACGGGAATTCTCTAAGCAAGAATACTGGAGTAGGTTGCCATGACCTCCTCCAGAGGATCTTCCCAACCCAGTGACCAAACTCAGGTCTCCCGCATTATAGGCAGATTCTTTATCCTCTGAGCCACCAGGGAAGCCCAAGAATACTGGAGTGGGTAGCCTGTCCCTTCTCCAGGGAAACTTTCTGACCCAGGAATTGAACCGGGGTCTCCTGCATTGCAGGCGGATTCTTTATCAGCTGAACTCCTAGCGAAGCCCATTTCATTGTCAGTCATATCATCTGCAAACATTTTCTCCCACTAGTAGGTTGTCTTTTTTATTTTGTTGATGGTTACATTTGCTGTGCAAAAGCTTTGAAGTTAGGCCCCGTGTGTGTGTCTTTGTTTTTTCTTTGCTTTGGGAGGCAGACCTAGAGAAATACCTCTACTATTTATGTCAAAGTTTGTGCTGCCTTTGTCTCCTTCTAGAAGTTTTATGGTTTCTGGTCTTACACTTACGTTTTTAATTCATTTTGAGTTTATTTTTGTATACGATGGTAAAGAACGTTCCAATTTCATTCTTTTAGAAGTAGCTGTCTAGTTTTCCCAATACCATTTATTAAAGAGATTGCTGTTTTCTCCGTTGTGTATGCTTGCTTCCTTTGTCTCAGACTAACCGACCATATGTGTACGCGTTTGTTTCTGGGCTCTCTTCTGTTCCACTGATCTATGTGTCTATTTTTGATTACTGTATCTTTGTAGTATAGTCTGAAGTCAGGAGGCATAATACCCCCAACTTTGTTGTCCTCTAAGATCAGAAACATGATAAGGATGCCCAGTCTCACCACTTCTATTTTATTTAGTACTGGAAGACCTTTCCACAGCAACCAAACAAGAAAAAGAATTAAAAGGCATCCAAACTGGAGGGAAAGACTTTTGCAGATTACATGATATTATATGCAGAAAAGCCTAAAGACTTCACCAAAAATTATAAGAACTATTATAAATAATTATAAGAACTATAGTATAATAATCGTTCTTATAATAATTATACAAACTGTTATAAATAATATTATAAATCAGTTCAGTAAAGTTTCAGGATACAAGATTCGTATACAGAAATCTGTTGCATTTCTATGCATTAATAATGAGCTATGAGAAAGAAGAATGATGAAAGCAATCCTACTTACAATCCAGTTAAAAAGAATAAAATATCTAGGAATAAATTTAACCAATGAGGTGGAAGACTGTACTCTGGAAAATGATCAAGACATTGATGCAGGAAGTTGACAACAATAGAAATGACCAAGAAGATATCCCATATTCATGAATTGAAAGAATTAGTATTGTTAAAATGTCCATCTTACCCAAAGCAATCTACAGATTTAATGTGATCCCTATGAAAATGCCCTTGACACTGGAACTGGAATTGCAATCCTACAGTTTGTATGGAACCACAAAAGACCCTGACTAGACAAAGGTATCTTGGGGAAAAGACCAAATGAACCATTTTAACCATTTACTATAAATTCTTATGCATTTTAAAACACGTTACTTCTTTAAAGCAATGATGAGATCTCATATGTAGAGTTTTTGCAACTTGCTTAGCAACATGACTTGGACAACTTTCCTGTAGGTATGTACAAATTAACCTCATTCTTTCCTTGGTTGTATACTATTCCAGCCTGTAGAATGCCATATTGCACTAATTAAACCTTTGCTGCTTGAAATGTGTGTTGTTTTCAAACTTGGCTCTTACAAGCAATGTGGTAATAAATATTCATCTGGCATGTTTTGATGCTTGGAGTAAATGATGGACATACTTTAGGAACTGGGTCAGAGTGTATGAACGCTCTAAATTTTGTTAGATTTTGCCAATTCCTCTTCCTAAGGCTGTGCCACTTTGCATTCCCTGCAGCACTGTATGGGAGTGTGACTCTGCTCATAAGCTCACCAGCAAATGCTATCACATTTCCAAATCTTTACTCACTCGGCTTATAGCATGTTGTTTCAGAAACAGGTCAGCCTCAGAGTGTCGTCTTAATTTTGCATTTTCACAAAATTTTCACTGATTTTTACAAGTGTGTGTGAGTGTGCATGTGTACATGTGTCTGTGTGCATGCATCCATGGGAAATCCCGTGGGCAATGGGGCCAGTGAGCTACAGTCCATAGAATCACAAAAGAGGAAAAAAAATTATCTGAATGACCACCTCAAATTCTCTGCAGCCACAAGCCCTTGTTACCTCCTTACACTCAATTTATAATCATTATCAACTAGCCAAATATACGAGTGAGGCTTTGCAGCCACCCAAGTTGAGTGAGCCACAGTCACCTTGAACCAGAGGAGTGCGGACCACCGAGACTCCCACCTGTACTGCAGTTCCGAGCGTGGTGAACGAATGGTGGGGACCCTGTCCCGCTTCATATAAACTCCCAGCATTTCATTAGCAGTAAATACAGTAGGAAAAAACCATCCAGTGTAGACTTAGTATCGCAAGTTGTTTCTTATTATATTTTGGGATGAACACAACCTTGAACATTCATTGGAAGGATTGACACGGAAGCTCTTTGGCTACCTGGTGCGAAGAGCCTGCTCACTGGAAAGATCCTGATGCTGGGAAAGACTGAAGGCAAAAGGAGAAGAGGGCGGCAGAGGATGAGATGGTTAGATAGCATCCCTGACTCAGTGGACGCGAATTTGGGCAAAGTTTGGGAGATAGTGGAGGACAGCGAAGCCTGGAGTGCTGCAATCCATGGGGTCACAAACAGCTGGACATGACTTAGCCACTGAACAACATCAACAATTAATATATTTAGGACCATCAAAGTGACAGATTGGAGGTTTTTTGTTTTAAAAGAGAAACAATAATTACAATAATCGTAACTCCAAAGAGGGATCATTATTTTCAAACCCAAAGGAATCAATTAAAATATAAAACAGAAATATAAATTTTAAAAAGAAAAACTTAAATACATCATTGGTGATTTAGTTTTAATAGAGCAGCATCACCCATTACATTAAGCTTCTGTTGCTAATTTGAAAGGTATTGATATTATTGTTTTCTTTCATTTTATTTATAAACCTCCTTGAGTTTTAGTTACACAAGAGCTATAAATGTAATATATGTATGCACAGTCTCACGTTGCTACACATATAAGTTATATTAACATTAAAATGATTCAACAAAAACTTGGAAGTCCACACACTTTTTCTTTTAGGGGATTCATAAATACAAGCTCTAGAAACACCGAGACACCCCAAATAAATGTTTTACTTGTAAGCATGGTCTGTGTTGGATAGAGAGGTGGGATAAACATCTGAGCTGGTAGAAGGTTCCAGGTGGTGTGAGATTCTTAGTCATGGCTTATTGTGCCTCTGGAGGACTTATTTCACTTATAGGATGGGGCCCAAGTGCAGTTGGCAGAGAGATGGGGAATCCAGTTCAAGAGATAAAGGCTCACAAGAGCTAGACAGGATCTGACGGGATCCTAGAATGACCCTGCAAACCACAGAAGGACTATAAAGGGAAACTGAAGCAGAAGACCAGAGCACAGTATTGGGGTATGAAGCTGTTGTCAGAGGGAGATTAGTGATGCAGGGGTCACGCCAGCCCCCAGAGCTGACCATGAGCCCAGAGGCTAGAAGGAAGACGGTCACCCTGGTCCAGAGAGCTCTCACCCTGGTCCAGAGAGCTCTCACCCTGGTCCAGAGAGCTCTCACCCTGGTCCAGAGAGCTCTCACCCTGGTCCAGGGAGCTCTCAGTCCTGGGAATGCTGCAGGAGTCCTAGGAGTCTGTGATCCTGAGGACCAGGGGGGCATGGCTGGCATGAGACAGTTGTTGGCCATTCTGCCCTCACTGGACATGTGGGTTGTTTTTCATTTGTTATAACTATGAATAAACAGCTTATTTTCTCAGAATTTTCCAGACCTATAAAACCTCTACTCATTGTTGGCCAGAACTTTGGGCTCTTAACTAAATGTTTATCCTAGGCTTTGTGCTGCAGGGCTAAGTCACTTCAGTTCTGTCCGATTCTGCAACCCCACGGACTGCAACCTTCCAGGTTCCTCTGTCCATGGGATGCTCCAGGCAAGAACAGTGGAGTGGCCTGCCATTTCCTCCTCCAGGGGTTCTTCCCAACCCAGGGATCGAACCCACATCTCTTGGGTCTCCTGCCTTGGCAGGTGAATTCTTTACCACCGTGCTACCCGGGAAGCCCGTCCTGGGACTTAAGAAGATTCAAATCTCTTTTGAGGTAACCTTCTGGACTTCCCACAGGCGAGATGTCCAGTGCAAAGGAAAGGGTAGCCTGTGTTTGAACGAGGCCATCTCTACTCTTCCATGAAAATATCTGAATGCCAATAGCTATTTTCTCATCAGGTAACTGGAGCGTTTTGTTCTCTTTTCTATCAGCAACACAAAATATAGAATTGGCATTCTTGGGCTAAATTGATTGATTTCTAGTTCCTGCCCCCTCCCCGCAAAATGTTTGAGAATCTATGACCGAACATATATTGTTAAAAATCCTACCACACATTTTTATTTTCTGAGTTCCACACTGCTTAAAGTTAAAAATCATAAAAAATTAGTAAACCAACAATTTTAGTTTTGCCCTTTCCCCAAATAAACCACATCATTGAGTAATAAGCAAGTGCAACACCCTTGGCATCCCCAACTCCTGCCAAATCAGACGTAAAAATGGTGCTGTCTCAGACCAGGTGAGTGCTTCGGAGGGAATCCGGGAACAGCAAGTCTCCCAGACACTGGATCATTTACTGACTGCATGGCATCGGGCAGGTAACTTAACCTCCTCATGCCTGGGTTCCTCATTCGTAAACCAGAGCCAATAATTTATTCATCACCCAGGGCTATTGTGAAGGTTACATTAGAACCATGCCTGGCATATAAGCACCATGTAAATGTTAGCCTGCATCATAATAGTAAAACTTTACATGTAAAAAGAGGGGAGGGGACCAAGAATGTCTATTATTTTCAAATAATTTTATGTATTACTTTTTTATGTCATCTTTTTTTTTGGCTGTGCTGGGTCTTCCTCTAGTTGCAGAGGCTGGTGGTTACTCTCTAGTGGTGCTGTGTGGGTTCTCTTGTCCCGCGGCACTGGCTTCCTTATCTCAGAGCACGGCTCTAGGGCACGTGGGCTTCTGTACATGCAGCATGTGGACTCCGTGTTCGTGGCACGCAGACTCCAGGGTGCACTGGCTTTCCTAATTGTGGTTTGTGGGCTCTGTATTTATGGTGCATCAAGACCTGTGGGATCTCTGCGTACTGGGGATTGAACCCCTGTCCCCTCATTGGCAGGCAGATTCTTAACCACTGGACCACCAGGGAAGCCCCAAGAATGTCTATTTTTTATTTGCTTGTAGTTCCCTAAAGAAACTCTTGAAGGATACACAGGAAAAATAGTAACATGGTTGTTTAAGGAGGAGGTGGGGCTGTGGGGGAAGCACCTGACGGAGGAGAGCTGAAAGGATTTTCACCATCTATACAATATGTGGTGAGTACATATGGCTATGTATACATGAATTTTATAATATATGTGCACATTTGAAACTATTTAAGCCATATGAAGAGGAACTAAAAAGCCTCTTGATGAAAGTGAAAGAGGAGAGTGAAAAAGCTGGCTTAAAGCTCAACATTCAGAAAACCAAGATCATGGCATCCAGTCCCATCACTTCATGGGAAATAGATGAGGAAACACTGGAAACAGTGTCAGACTTTATTTTTTGAGGCTCCAAAATCACTGCAGATGGTGACTACAGCCATGAAATTAAAAGACGCTTACTCCTTGGAAAAAGTTATGACCAACCTAGATAGCATATTCAAAAGCAGAGACATTACTTTGCAAACTAAGGTCTGTCTAGTCAAGGCTATGGTTTTTCCAGTAGTCACGTATGGGTGTGAGAGTTGGACTGTGAAGAAGGCTGAGCGCCGAAGAATCGATGCGTTTGAACAGTGGTGTTGGAGAAGACTCTTGAGAGTCCCTTGGACTGCAAGGAGATCCAACCAGTCCATTCTGAAGGAGATCAGCCCTAGGATTTCTTTGGAAAGAACGATGCTAAAGCTGAAACTCCAGTACTTTGGCCACCTCATGTGAAGAGTTTACTCACTGGAAAAGACTCTGATGCTGGGAGGGATTGGGGGCGGGAGGAGAAGGGGATGACCGAGGATGAGATGGCTGGATGGCATCACTGACTCCATGGATGTGTCTGAGTGAACTCTGGGAGTTGGTGATGGACAGGGAGGCCTGGTGTGCCACAATTCATGGGGTCGCAAAGAGTTGGACACGACTGAGCGACTGAACTGAACTGAACTGAAGCCATATGAATGTGATCCCTCTAAAAACACATACATGTCAATGCACGTGATATGTCTTTAGAATCTTTTGGAGCTTCTCAGCAGGAAGAAGGCAGCCCCTTGGCAAAGCTGGCAGGTGTTCTGCAGGCGACAGGAGGCTCCTGCCACCTGGTCTGTTCTCCACTCTGTGCCTGGGAGGTGCAAGCCAAGCGCAGCTTCACCTGCAGGAATGAGCTCATTGCAGACACCTGGAACATGCTCTTTAAATTGTTTCTGTTCTCACTTCATAACTTTCATGTAATTGTTCTGACATATACTTCCAAGTCCTCTTAAAGCAGATGATGAGCGTTCTATTTTAAATACATAAGCATGCAAAACTAACAGGAGCATCCATTGCTTGAGATCCCATTAAAAGCCTGTCAGTGTGAGATGCTTTGCGCTTACCCTCCGTAATTGTCCCAATGACCCTAAAGTTGAGATTCTTACGCCTGTTTGGCAGAGGAGGATACTGAGACCCAGCCAGGCTGAGGAGCCACCTTGAATTGCACAGCTGGTCAGCAGAGAGCTGGGGTTTCCCTGCTTAGAGAAGTGGCTGACGGTGGATCCACCCGTCCTGCCTCACCCACCCTGCAAGGCAAGGAGGTGACCACACACTGGATTCCTACTGCAGCAGCCTCACACAGATGGCAGGTCTTGATGATTTCCAGAATGTCCCTGGTCATAAGCATGCTTATTTATTTTATGGTTCTATGCTAAGGCTGAGAAGGGGAAAACAGCTTTATCAGGTGTTACCAGCCTCCTACTACAGATTCTGTAGCAAACTACCAAAAATTAGTGCATAGAAAATGACCGTATTAAGCATCTGGAGATCACAAGTCTGCAACGGGTCTCACTGGGCTGAAACCAAGGTGTTAGCAGCACAAATCCTCCTGAGGCTCCAGCAGGGAAAAGCTGTTTCCTTGCCTTTTCCAGCTCCTAGGAGCACCCTTACTCCTTGACTTGGAGCCCCACCATCCTTCTTCACAGGCAGCTACTCTGGGTCAGAACCTCCCACTTTTAAGAACTCTTGTATTTACATTAGTCTCCCATCTGGATAATCCAGGAAAACCCCCCAAAGTTAAAGTCAGTGGTTTAGCAATGTCAGCTCTGCCTGCCGCCTGAATTCCCTTTGACGTGTACTGTGCCAAGTTCATGGTGATACGCACTAGGACATGGACATCTTTGGGGGAAGGTGTCATTCCTCTGACTACATGTAGGGTCCCTCAGGGACTGGAACAAGCCAGACTCCTCCCCACTCAGGGTCTCTGTTCTGTGCAGGAGGGCTTCTCCAGGTCTCAGCACTTCCCACTTGTCCTTTCCAGGTGGGCTCTCAGGTTGCAGTTCCTGATGCTGTTACCTTGGTTACTCTCTTTTTCCTGGACCACAGGCTCCAGAGACAATGACCACGGTCAGCCCAAACTTCAGTCCATCCAGCCCTGATCAGGTCACCAATCAGCAAAACTGAGGACAATGTCAGACCTCACATTTATAGATCACATTCTGAAAGTAAAAGTGTTAGTCGCTCAGTCGTGTCCGACTCTGTGACCCCATGGACTGTACCCCGCCAGGCTCCTCTGTCCTTGGGATTCTCCAGGCAAGATTACTGGAGTGGGTTGCCATGCCCTCCTCCAGGGGATCTTCCCAACCCAGGGATCGAAGCCAGGTCTCCTGCATTGCAGGCAGATTCTCTACCATCTGAGCCACTAGGGAAGCCCCAACTCTCCCAAATATGGTTCATTACCTGGTTCCAAGGCTATTGGGCCATCCTAGCATCATCTGATATGAGAGGTCAGCCTGTTCTCCATTCTGTCCCCTGCATGCTTACCATGTGGCACACTTCTGTCTCACTGATGCTCCATGCTGCTGCTGCTGCTAAGTCACTTCAGTCGTGTCCGACTCTGTGTGACCCCATAGATGGCAGCCCACCAGGCTCCCCCGTCCCTGGGATTCTCCAGGCAAGAACACTGGAGTGGGTTGCCATTTCCTTCTCCAATGCATGAAAGAGAAAAGTGAAAGTGAAGTCGCTCAGTCTGTCCGACTGTTAGCGACCCCGTGGACTGCAGCCCACCAGGCTACTCCGTCAGAGCATCCTTTATCTTGTTATGTGTCTTTTTTTCATTTTATATTATAACTCATGGAATCAGAGCTGGAAAATTACATATTTAAATAAAATGATAAACATTTGTTTTATTATTTACTTTTATTTTTGGCTGTACTGGTGCCCCTCGTAGGCATGGGCTTTCTCTAGTTATGGCTCATGGACTCTGGTTATAGCGCGTGGGATCTTAGTTCGCCAACCAAGGATTGAACCCAAATCTCAATCATTAGAAGGTGGATTCTTAACCACTGGACCACCAGGGAGGTTCCCCTAAATATTTGCTTTAAATTTACCAAAAATTTTTGTTATTATATGGTGGTACTATTCCTGACTTCCTATGATATCTTTATCTCTTTCAGGATTTTATATATAATTTCACAGCTAAATTATTCCCTTGAATTCTTTCTTTTCCATTGTCCCACATTTTCTCACAGGAGAAAATTTCATATTGCTATCAACTCTGAGATAAATCTGTTCTATTGGGCTTAGTAAGAAAAAGACACTAAATAGCAGTAGCAAAGGATGGTTGACTACATACAAGGGATGACACCCAACAGGGATTGCTGAACTCTGTCATATGCATATGGCTACATGACTCCCTTTATCTTCCCATAGAAATATCTTTGAATTTAAAGCTTTCTATAAATATTTACTTCTGCTTTTTAGTGTAGCACTATTCAGACTGCAATATTTGTTTACTTAACATTTTCTGGAATACCCAGGCCCAAGTTTTTTGAAAGCACACTGAAAAATGTGTAATGCAAAGTTCTGTTCTGATCCTTTTGTGAAGTGGTAAACCTTCTTTTCTTGTTTTTACTTTTAGATATAAAAATTTGATGTTTGAAGAATAGAAGATATGCTTAAGATTTTTAAAATATTTTCATTCCTTCACTGGGAGATAGTTTATCAAAATTTACAACGATTATCTCTGGGTCATGAGGTTTTAGGGTTTTTATTGAAGTATAGTTTCTAATGAGGTTTTAGGGTTTTTATTGAAGTATAGTTTCTAATATGTATAAGTATATAATATAGTGATTCACAATTTTTAAAGGTTAGATTCCATTTATAGTTACTACAAAACAAGGTTATTCTTGATTTTGATTTTCTTTGTAAGATTTTCTCTTTTTTTCACATTCCCATTTTTTTGTGGTTGTTTTTTCATTTTTTGAAAAATTGAAGTGTAGTGGATTTGTAATGTTTTAGTTTCAGTGTATAGCAAAGTGATTCAGTCATACTTGTATATATATATTTTTCTTTTTCAAATTCTTTTCCCTTATAGGCCATTGCAAAGCACTGAATATAGTTCCCTGTACTATATAGTAGGTCCTTTTATATTTTTGCATTTATAAAAGTATGCTTTGTATGTGTCAAATAGCCTATTTATTTCACATGTGCACATATGATTTAAATAGAACCTAGAGTAATACATGGGGCTTTCTTAGTGGCTCAGTGGTAAAGAATCCACTTGCCAATGTAGAAAATGTGGGTTCCATTCCTGGGTCAGGAAGATCCCCTGGAGAAGGAAATGGCAACCCACTCCAGTACCCTTGCCTGTGAAATCCCATGGACAGAGGAGCCTGGCGGGCTACAGTCCACGGGGTTGCAAAAGAGTTGGACATGACTTAGCAACTGAACAAGAGTAATATTTGACTTTCCACAAAAATGTGTTCAATGAAGGGATAACTTTTGTGATGACTTTCACAGACTCAATTGGTTGCCTAATCAAATTCCCATTTCCCTCCACATTGTATGTCATCAGAGAAATGCAACAACAACGATGAAATACACGCATATTAAAGTGGTCAAAATCCTGAACACGGACATTACCAAATGCTGGTGAGGTTGTGGAGCAACAGGAACTCTCATTCATTGCTGAAGAGAGTACAAAATGGTGCAGTCAGTTTGGAAGATAGTGTGGAGGTTGCTTGTAAAACTAAACATACCCTTATCATAGGACCCAGCAATTGTGCTCCTTGGTGTTAAGATTTACCCAAAAGAGTTGAAAACTTATGTCCCCATAAAAACGTACACGTAGATGGTTATAGCAGCTTTATTCATAATTGCCGAAAATTGGAAGCAGTCAAGATGTCCTTCAGTAAGTGAACAAATGAACAGGGGCACATCCGGATGGTGGAACATCATCCAGGGCTAGAATAAGATGAGCTATGGAATCGTGTGAACGAGTGTTCCTCAGCCCAAAGGGCATGTGACTACTAAGTGAAGAAAGCCAATCTGAAAAGACAGTGTAATTTCAACTGTATGATGTGCTGGAAAAGGCAAAACTATGGAGACAATTTTTAAAAAAATCAGTGGTTGTCAGAGAGTGGGTAGAGCACAGAGGACTTGGGGCAGTGAAAATCCTCCGTGATCTTACAATCATGCATCGTGCTTGCGCTCAGTCGCTCAGTGGTGTCCAACTCTTAGTGACCCCATGAACTGTAGCCGCCAGGCTCCTCTGTCCATGGGATTCCCCAGGCAGGAATACTGGAGCAGGTTGCCGTTTCCTCCTCCAGGGGATCTTCCCCACCCAGGGATCAAACCGGTGTCCCCTGCATTGGCAGGCGGGTTCTTTATCCCCGAGTCACCTGGGAAGCTTCATAATGATGCACTCAAGTCATTATGCACTTGTTCAAATCCACAGGACATAAAACACTGAGAGTGAACCCTAATGGGAACGATGCACTCTGGGTGAGACTCTCAATTTTATTGTAAACCCAAACTGCTCTAAAATTTTAAACATTGCCCTCCTGGACTTCCCCAGTGGCTCAGTGGTAAGGAATCTGCCTGCCAATGCAGAAGACATGGGTTCCATCCCTGATCTGGGAAGATCCCACCTGCCTTGAAGCAATGAAGCCCTTGCGCCACAACTGCTGAGACTGTTCTAGAGCCCTGCAGCTGCCACTACTGGGTCTACGTGCTGAAACTACTGAAGCCTGCGTGCGTAGCGTCTGTGCTCTGCAACAAGAGAAGCCGCCGCTTTGAGAAGTGTGCAGCCTGCAGCTAGAGTAGCCCCCGCTCGCAGCAACTAGAGCAAAACCCGTGCAACAGTGCAGACTCAGCACAGCCAGAAACAAACAAGCAGAACTGTGTATAAAAATGATACTCTGAAGCATGCTTTGTCTCTCCCATCTATCAACTACAGAGGCTAGAAGTTCTCCCTCTTCCAGCCCTCACTTCCCATGTGTTTTCTGGCTCAGGCTCAGAGTATCCCTTGAGCCAGAGCCTCAGAAGGAGAAATCCTCCATCCCAGACTGAAGCTCAGCAGTGGGGTGAGGGAGGGACGCAGGACACGTTTGTGAGATGAAGTGAAAGTAAAATGAAAGGGTTAGTGGCTCAGTCATGTCTGACTCTTGCAACCCCATGGACCACAGCCCACCAGGCTCCTTTGTCCATAGGATTCTCCAGGCAAGAACACTGGAGTGGGTTGTCATTCCCTTCTCCAGGGGATCTTCCCGACCCAGGGATGGGACCCAGGTCTCCCGCACTGCAGGCTTCAGCCATCAGGGAAGCCCAGCGAGTGAATAAATGACTAAGAGACACGGGCTGGTTTAAATAAGTGACATGAGAGGCATAGGAGAGGCTTCCGCCCTGTAAACTCATGAAAATGTCCACCGTATCGCGGAGCACGGAGACCAGAGGTACAAGGCAGCTTGCACGCAGAGGTCTGGCCCTCCTCCTGGAAATTTCCTCCAGGGTGGCCCCTTCGTGGAGCTCGGCAGGGGGTGAGCAGGGGAGGGCACCAGGCAGAGGTGAGGCTTGGAGTGGAGCTGTCTGGGCTTGTTCCCAGACCCAAGGAGCTGCAAGCTTCCCACACTCGAGGCTCCAGGATCCAGATCAAAGCTCCGTTCCAGACCTGAGGCTAAAGTTGCTGCCGGCAAACTCTCATTCCTGGGCGTCTTGGCAGAGAGGGGCAGGAGAGGAATCTGAGTGGCTCTGCCTTTCTTACCAGGAGGATGCGTTCTGAACCCACTGCATGGATGCCCTCCACGAGGCTGAGGCTGGCCCAGGGGGCTGGGGCTGGGGGCTAGAGTGTGTGTGGGCAGGGAGGTGCACGTCAGTAAAAAAGACTCCCCCCTACACACACCCCTGCCGCAGCGCCCTGCCCCATGCAGAGTCCCTGGAGAACTCAGTCTATATCCTTGCTTTGCTCAGGCTTGGTCACCCTCAGCAACCCCAGGAAGGTTGGGTCAGACCCCAGCAACAGAATTTGAGGCATTCAGCAGGAACCAGTTTTGCTAAATTGTTGGAAAAGACCCTGATGCTGGTTAAGTTTGAAGGCAAAAGGAGAAGGGGGCAGCAGAGGATGAGATGGTCGGATGGCATCACTGACTCAGTGGACATGAATTTGAGCAAACTCTGGGAGATAGTGAAGGAGGGGGAGCCTGGCGTGTTGCAGTCCATGGGGTCTCAAAGAATCGGACATGAATTAGCAACTGAACAACAAATTTTGCTAAAAAGAAAAGAAAAGAAAAATTTTACATTTCTTGCCTCTTTAAAAGTTGCAGTGTCAAGACAATGGCAGGGCCCCTCCACCCCATCTCTCCAAATACAGAGCATGTGTTTGCGACAGAGTGAGAGGAGGGCTTCGAGACTTCTACTGCCCACCTTGCAGTGTCCTGTGCTTCTGAGCCTGTGGAATTTGAGGCCGGCTGCCCCCGGCGGAGGGCCACGTCCCCACTCCTTTACTCCAGAATGCATAGAAGGTGGAGGCTCCCTTCAAAGCAAGGGAGAGAGCTCCCTCATCTGGACACTGCAGCTCTGGACCCAGATGTCTGTCCTGCTCAGGTTCAGCTGGGTTTCGGCAAACAGCACTCACAGAGACGCTTGCCTCCAGTCTGAGGCAAGGAGTCCTTGGTGCAGAGAACCTACACGTCCATGCGGAGTGCACACGTGGTGAAGCCCCAGCTGCCCACTGCCTGCCTGCCCCCGAGGGGCCGACACCTGGTGACACACTGCCCCAGGGTCTCCCTCTCCAGCCCATGGACTGTGGCACCTCCTGCCTCACAGAGAAACCCCCAAGCCCCTTCTGCATAGGGTCCAGACATGCCTCTGCTGGTGGAGGCTCATGCAACAGCCAGGACCAATGAGAAAATATCCAGAGTAAGGTTCATGCTTTAGGGGGACAATTAATGTATGTGCAATAAATGATAGCTTATATGAAATGATAGCTTAATGAATAAGTCATGTGTGTGCACCCCTTCAAGGACGGAAGTCTTAAGCGTCATTCCACGTGGGCAGAAGCTGGCCCGTGGGGAGACGCCAAGGCCCAGGACTGCTCCTTTCCTCTGCCAGGGCGAGTTGCTGCCAGGACCTCTCAGAAACTCCCCTGAGATCTGTCTTTGTACTTTTATTTACATTTGCTTATGTATTTTTTGGCTTCACAGGTGGCGCTCATGGTTAACCCACCTGCCAATGCAGGGGACATGAGAGACGCGGGTTTGGTCCCTGGGTTGGGAAGATGCCCTGGAGGAGGGCATGGCGACCCACTCCAGTATTATTGCCTGGAGAATCCCGTGGACAGAGGAGCCTGGAAGGCTACGGTTCTTGGGGTTGCAAAGAGTCGAACCAGATGAGGGATCAACACTCACTGCGACCAATCCTTTCCTTAGAAGCACGGCCCTGGGTGCCACACTGCCCCCTGCTGACCGGATCCCCCCCACCCCATCCTTCTTGCGACTGCTCTGCCTCCAACCCAACCCCGGGCAGCTGAAGGAATGTCCTTTACTCATAAAGGAAGGTTAGACTGTAATCAGGGAGAGTTCTTCCACACCACCACTTCTGCGGAGGTGAATAAGCTGCACAAACTATGAGCGGACGTGGCAGAAAGGCAGCAAACCCATGCTTTCTGTTGTCAATTGAAAAATAAAACCACAAACTAAAGTTAAGAATTATTAATGAATTTTAGTTGGTGGACATTCTGTGGATTTAAGACCCGGACACGGCATCTCACATCTCTCTGAGAGACTGTTCTGAGGAGGTCAGGGAGGAGCCAGGATACATAGGAGTTTTGTAACAAAGAATAGATAGTTGGAAGATCAAAAGATTAATGAAAGGAAACCAGATTTCATCTCAGGTTAATGAATTTAGCACTTTTCACGTATGGGAAGATGCAAGAGTCTGGGCTCACTGCAATCATTCCTTTGATGAGCACCTGCTCTATGGGGGGGCCGGGATCCTGTCTTTTCTCATCCTGAGTCTCCTGGGGGGCACCTTCAGGGTGACTGTAATGTGATGGCTTGACATCCTTTGCTTACTGATCTGGCAGCAACAGTCTTCATTCACAGTGTCCACAGATGTTTGAAACCACCAACCATGCGCTCAGCACTGTGCTGGGCCAGACGGGATCCTAGAACACTGGGATCCTAGAACACCGGGATCCTAGAACACCAGGATCCTGCCTGCATCCTCCAGGAACTTGCCAAGAACTCCACCACCTTCTACCTATCGAGCCCAGCATGCAGACCTGCTTCTACTGGCTGGGAATTAATGACCTGAGCACATGTTTGTCCACAAGGTCATCCAGCAAAAGATGTGTGGCCCGTGAAGGCCACCCTCCAGAAGGTGGAGTCAGTGGACAGTAAGTGGGAAGAGAAGAAACATGAGGATTCTGCTTCTAGGCTGGAGTGAATGCTCCCCAGCTGTGGGCCATCGTAACCAAAGATATTCGTGAGCTGCCTCTCCTCATGAGGCCCCATCTAGACCCTGTACCCCAAGTGTGAGCTCCAGAAACCCCTGGGAACTATATCGGAACCGCCCAGTGCCAGCAAGCCGCAATCTTTCTTCCTGGGAAGCCTGGGAGGGGCCAAGGTGAAGCCCCTCCTACCACAATGCGGCGGCAGGTCAGAACATCCAAACCCCTCCCAATGCGGCGGCAGGTCAGAACATCCAAACCCCTCCCAATGCGGCGGCAGGTCAGAACATCCAAACCCCTCCCACTGCTCTGTCTGGTGGGGAATGTAGCTCCAGATGCAAGCGGGAGCCACATCAAAACATTTCAAAAATTAAAATGTAGTATTAAAATTAATTTCACCAGTGTATTTTAACTCTATATATCCAAAATAGTAACATTTCATTATGTAATGATATAAAATGTCATGGATGAGACATTTCACTTTCTTTGCTCTGCACTGTCTTTGGAGGCCTGTGTGCCTGCTATATGGACGCAGCATTTTATATCAGATCAGCTGAATCTCAGGCAGCCCCTGGGTCTACGGCTTGGGGCTGAGCCATGGTTTCCCTTTTTGACCTGGTAACAGCCACTTGGCCTGGAGGAACTGGAGTTCTGGGTAGAAATGTCCCTCTCCCCAAATCTACCTTCCATGCCACTGCATCAGCTAACCTCTGTGCTGAAAAAGAAATGTGACTTTCCTTGGTCCATGAATTTAACTCGGATCTGGCAGGCATTCTGGTGTTCCCTCTCTCACCAGGAAGACAGTGTATCACATGCAGGATGGTGACGAGGCCCATTGTGTGTCCTGGCTCTTTGGTGTCTTTGTAAGCGTTTGATGAAAGAAAAGATTCTATGGACAGAAACTCTACCTGGAAAAATTCTCCAAGTTGTTTATTTCCTCCAGAGCATCTCCGAGCTGATGACACAGTAATACGAATGTCCCTACAACAGGGAGCTTTAGAGCAACATGAGGTGGCCACCAGCTCCACACATTACCAAATCCAAGCTTGCTCTGCTTGCCACAGGACAAGCCAGTAAACCCGAGAGATGAGATGTTGAGGCAAGAAATATGACTTTATTTGGAAAGCCCGCAGACTACGAAGATGGCAGATTAATTTCTCAAAATAACCATCTTATCAGGGTCTGATGCCAGGTGCTTTTATAGGACAGAGATGCAGGGTTAAGGGGGGAGGGCAGAGAAGAAGTAAAGTAAAAAAACCAGACATCAGTCTTGCAAAACATCTCTTGGAATGACCAGTCTTGCTGAGGGGATCTGTTAATTTCTTCTTTTCTGGGCTGGGTCAGATTGTCTCTCAGTGAGCTGAACAAATGTTTAGTTATACATTCAGGCAGAGGAATGGGGGTTCTCTGAGACAGACCATAGTGTATGCTTATAGTAGTAAAGCAATGAAAAGAAAAAGTTAAAGTGAAATAAACAGATCCAACGTGGAGTCCGATTTTAGCTCTTCCCTGTTACACATGAAACCTGGCATTTTTCTCTCAGAGCACCTGTTCCTATCTTAAGGGAAGCTAGGTGCCATGGGACACAGGGTGAGTGAGGCTGGACCCATTCTTGAGACATGCTACCCGCCAACACTTCATGATCACAGGGGTTCTTTACTGGGGTGGCAGTGGAAATGGGGGTAGATTTAGAGTTAGAATTCCCAGGTGCCAGGTTCCTAGGGCTGCCAGAACAAGGGACCACAAACTCTGTGACTGAAACAACAGGAGTTTATTCCCCTCACCTTCTGGAGGCCAGAATTCCGAAATCAGCGTGTGGGCAGGGTTGGTCCCTTCTCTCCAAGGGAGAGTCTGATCCAGGCCACCTTCCCAGCTTCCTACTGGTGGTCAGCAGCCCTTGGATTGTACATACCTCACTCTGGTCTCCCCCCACCTTCCCATTCCTGTCCATTCCCACGAATTATTCCCTTCTAACCTGGACAGCAGGCATTGGATTCAAGGCCCATGTGGATAATCCATGGTTAGCTCATCTCCAGGTTCTTAACCAATTCTTATACATCTGCAAAGATCTTATTTCCAAATGAGGTCACATTTTAAAGTCCTGGATGGACATGAATTCTGGGCANTGAATTATTCCCTTCTAACCTGGACAGCAGGCATTGGATTCAAGGCCCATGTGGATAATCCATGGTTAGCTCATCTCCAGGTTCTTAACCAATTCTTATACATCTGCAAAGATCTTATTTCCAAATGAGGTCACATTTTAAAGTCCTGGATGGACATGAATTCTGGGCAAGACAATGTTCAATCCACTACAGCAGTGAACACCTACATTCTAGAAAAACAAAATAGACTGGACTGGCTCACATTTGTATGTTTTTCTATTTACACAGCCTTATTCTAGCTTATTTCCTGGTACTTGCCCAGGTTTCTGCAACCCAGACTGACCCATGGTCCCTCCACATGAATGGGTCTCAGTAGACACCCATGATAACCTGGGTCTGTCACCTGGGCTGGTGAACTAATGTTCAAGTGTGACTACCCAGTGATTTTATTAATATCACCAAGTTCAACTTCCACATGATGGTGAGACAAGTATTGACAAAGTGGGTGCGAAGGGCCAAGTATGAACAGATGGGCCAGTGTGCTTTTATTAGTTTTTCTGCTCACTTGTGGCAGCTGTCAGAGGTTGCATTCATCAAAACTCTCTATAATACAAGGGTTGGCTCAATCCGGCTGTAAAACAAGATCCTTGGCTGTCACTTCTGGAAAGTCTGGGAATGGATATCATTGAGGACCTGCTTGCCTTCTGTCTCTTGGCTCTACCCTAAGGGGTTTCCCTCATGGTGACAAAAAGGCTGTGGTGGTTCCAAGCATCACATCACACCATCCAAGAGAAAAGCCGGCTGGTTTCCCAAATGCCTCCTAGAGGAGCCAAGAGCCTCATGTCCCCTCAGCTCNGACCTGCTTGCCTTCTGTCTCTTGGCTCTACCCTAAGGGGTTTCCCTCATGGTGACAAAAAGGCTGTGGTGGTTCCAAGCATCACATCACACCATCCAAGAGAAAAGCCGGCTGGTTTCCCAAATGCCTCCTAGAGGAGCCAAGAGCCTCATGTCCCCTCAGCTCTTGTGAAGGTAGATATCGCTCATGCCTCAAAGGCAGGAGACAGGCTGCAGGTTCATTTCTGAACCCATCTCACATGCATAACCTGAGGAAAGATCACTCTGATCCCTGGGCTGAGAGGGTGAACTTAGCAAATTGGGTTAAAACAAAGGAGGCCTTCTCTGCAGCTTGGGCAAGTTTCATCCAAATGCTCAGAAATGCAGGAAATGATTTACACACAAGGATGTTCATTTCCATTTATTTTAAATTGCAAACAATTAGAAATCATGAAATAAAATTGCTTAGCTATTTGGTGATGTACATACCATTTCAAGGAACAACTAATAACGCAGGAAAATAGTCATATTTTAAAGGGAAAGTTCAGAGTGTGAATTCAACTTTATACCTACCCACATGGGGCATAAGAAAAAAAAAAGGAAAGATGTCCACTAAAACGTGTGCTAGTAATCTCTCTGAGAACTAGGGTTGTTATTTTCTTCTTATGATCTTTGTATTTTCTGTATTTACTCAGTAGGCATGGATTTTTGTATATGTCTATCCATCTTAGTCTCTTGGGCGTCCCAGGTGACTCAGTGGTAAAGAATCTACCTTCAGTACAGAGATGAGAGCTTGATCCCTGGATTGGGAAGATCCCCTGGAGGAGGAAATGGCAACACACTCCAGTATTCTTGCCTGAGAAATCCCTTGGTCAGAGGAGTCTGGCGGGCGACAGTCCATGTGGTTGCAAAGAGCTGGACACATCTAAGCAACTAAAGAGCAACAATCAATTTCCTAGGGCTGCTGTAAAAAGTGCCACAAACTGAGCGGCTGAAACAACAAAAGTCTGCTCTCTCATGATTCATTCTGGAGGCCAGAATGGGAGATGGAGGTTTCGGTAAGGTTAGTTCTTTCTGAGGCCTTTCCTCAAGTTTGAGGGGTTTTGTTAACAGTCTCTGTTGCTCCTTGGCTTGTAAGGAGCGTCACCCTGATCTCTGCCTTCATCTTCACGTGGCATCTGTCTGTGTGCCTGTCTGTGTACAAATTTCTCCTTCTTATAAGGACACTGGTCATATTGGGTTAGAGGGCCCACCCCACTCCAATACGACCTCATCTTAACTAATGACATCTGCAGTGACCCTATTTCCAAATAGGGTCACATGGCAGGGCTGGAATATACAAATTTTGAAGGGACACAATGCAACCCATAGCAACATGCATATATATATATTTATATACATATATGCACACACAATTTTCTTAAAAGATAGTAAAGGAAAAGAAAAAAGCCAACATGTCTAAGCTTTTTTTTTTTAATTGAGGTATAGCTCCTTTACAATGTCGTGTTAGTTTCTGCTGGATGACAAAGTGAATCAGTCATATGTATACATATATTTCCTCCCTCTTGGACCTCCCTCCCACCCTCACCCCCAAATTCTACCCCTCTAGGTCATCACAGAGTATATATATATATTTATATACATATATGCACACACAATTTTCTTAAAAGATAGTAAAGGAAAAGAAAAAAGCCAACATGTCTAAGCTTTTTTTTTTTAATTGAGGTATAGCTCCTTTACAATGTCGTGTTAGTTTCTGCTGGATGACAAAGTGAATCAGTCATATGTATACATATATTTCCTCCCTCTTGGACCTCCCTCCCACCCTCACCCCCAAATTCTACCCCTCTAGGTCATCACAGAGTATTGGGCTGAGCTCCCTGCGCTATACAGCAGCTTCCCACGATCTATTTTACCCATGGTGCATGCATGCTTGCTAAGTCGCTTCAGTCATGTCTGACTCTGTGAGACCCTGTGGACTGTAGCCCGCCAGGCTCCTTTGTTCATGGGATTTCCTAGGCAAGAATACTGGAATACGGTACCATTTCCTTCTGAGGCTCTTCCTGACCCAGGGGTCGAACCTGCGTCTCTCACCTCTCCAGCATCAGCAGGGGGGGTCTTTACCACCCGCGCCACCTGGGAAGCCACGTGGCAGTGTGTGTGTGTGTATATGAACCCCCATCTCCCAGATCATCCCCTCCCTGCCTCCCTATGTCCACATGTCTGTTTTCTGTCTCTGCCTCTATTCCTGCCCTGGAGATAAGTTCATCAGTACCATTTCCCTAGATTCCACATACGCACGTTAATATACGATGCTTATTTTCCTCTTTCTGACTGTGTGACAGGCTCTAGGTCCATCCACATTTCTATGAGTGAAATGTGGTTGAGTAATATTCCACTGCATATATGTACCACATCTTCTCTATCCATTTATTTCTAACCTTTGTGAGCAGAACAGTGACTGGAGTCACCAGCTGAGAGAATTTCTACCTGGGGGTGGCTGGCGGGCGCAGGGCTCTGATGCTTATTTTCCTCTTTCTGACTGTGTGACAGGCTCTAGGTCCATCCACATTTCTATGAGTGAAATGTGGTTGAGTAATATTCCACTGCATATATGTACCACATCTTCTCTATCCATTTATTTCTAACCTTTGTGAGCAGAACAGTGACTGGAGTCACCAGCTGAGAGAATTTCTACCTGGGGGTGGCTGGCGGGCGCAGGGCTCTGTGTTGGGGGACCTGCAGATGGAAGCCAACAGCTCCCATGAGGGCTGGAAGCACAGACACATCCCCCCCGAGCCCCGCCAAAGTGTCCCCTCGAGGCAGGTCAGGGACTCTGTCCTCACTCAACTCCCCTCAAGTCGAAGAAGCAATTTGGGGGAATTTGGATCCTTCACGTGAACATGAATGTGAACATGAAAGTCTCTCAGTTGTGTCAACTCTTTGTGACCCCATGGACTGTAACCCACCAGGCTCTTCTGTCCATGGGATTCTCCAGGTAAGAATACCGGAGTGGGTTGTCATTCCCTTCCAGGAGATCTTCCCAACCCAGGGATCGAACCCAGGTCTCCCGCATTGCAGGCAGATTCTTTACTGTCTGAGCCACCGAGGAAGCCCAAGAATACTGGAATGGGTGGCCTATCCCATCTCTGTGGGAACTTCCTGCCCGAGGAACTGAACCGGGGTCTCCCGCATTGCAGGCTGAGCTTCCAGGGGAGCCCTGGACCCCTCACAGCTGTCTGCAATCCCTGTACTGCTAGCGCTGTAATTAGGACAGAAACTTTACCGCGCGTACCTCAGCTAACAAGCCGGAGAGGGTCGCTTAGAGCCACTGCATGGTGACATTAGATTCTTGGGAAGCTGTGTGGTGACATTGTCAAGAACTGGCCGGGGGTGGGGGGTCCCGAGACTGCACCCCAGAGAACAGCATGGAGAGACGCCCCGCCGGGGCCACCGGCGCCGCGCCACCTCCTCTGTGTGTCCCCCACATGCCTGTTCCCAGACAGGATTCTGACCCACTTGCCTCCGACTCGCCCCTCCGTTCACTCTTTGGTGCCGGCCTGCCTCCCTCAGGCCTCTTTGTCAGAATCTGGCTGCAGGGACGCATGTCATCCTTGCCCTCTCCTGACAGCACAGGAAGTCTGGGACCCAGGAGAGGACGCTGCCTCGGGGCCCCAGACGGGGAGCTGGCGGACAGTGGAAGTGAATTAACCCCTCGCCCGTGTGGCATCCCTTCTCTGTCTGTTCCCCTGACCTTCACAGTGTCCCTGTCAGCACCAGCCCCGTGCTAATCAGGGGCTCCATGAGCATGGCCAGAGTCCCTGCCTGCAGGGAGGCCACAGTCCAGTGGAGGACACACACATATGGACAGTGATCAACCCCACAGTGTGGGGTATCCTTGCCCTCTCCTGACAGCACAGGAAGTCTGGGACCCAGGAGAGGACGCTGCCTCGGGGCCCCAGATGGGGAGCTCGCGGACAGTGGAAGGGAATTAACCCCTCGCCCGTGCGGGATCCCTTCTCTGTCTGTTCCCCTGACCTTCACGGTGTCCCTGTCAGCACCAGCCCCGTGCTAATCAGGGGCTCCATGAGCATGGCCAGAGTCCCTCCCTGCAGGGAGGCCACAGTCCAGTGGAGGACACACACATATGGACAGTGATCAACCCCACAGTGTGGGGAATGCTAGCATGAGGGCTCCTTCAGAACACGGAGGTTTTCCAGAAGGCTTCCTGGAGGAGGCAATGTGTGAATGGGCGTTTCCAGGCTTTGAGAGCAGGTTAAAGGGGGTGGGTGGGCATGAGTTGCAGAATAGCATTATTTTGGCTGGACAGCGCTTCCCCTTGTACAGGAGTAGCAGCAGGTGAGATGATAAGGGGGTCTGGGCCGAGCCGCTCAGTGATCACAGTCAAGACTACAGTCAGGGGCCGGGTGGGGTGGCGTGGGGCAGTGGGAAACAGCCCAGGGTCAGACAAGAAAGGCCTGGTCAGGAGGGGCTGTGGGACCCGACTCCAGTCTGAACTCATCTCAATTTGGTTATACCTGGCTTTCCCTGGTGGCTCAGAGGTAATGAATCTGCCTGTAATGCAGGAGACATGGGGAGACGCACGTTCAATCCCTGGGTCAGAAAGATCCCCTGAAGGAGGGAGGAGGGGATAGCAACCCACTCCAGTATTCTTGCCTAGAGAAGCCCATGGACAGAGGAGCCTGGTGGGCTGCAGTCCATGGGATTGCAAAGAGTTGGACATGACTGAAGGGACTGAGCATGCATGCAAAAACGTATTTCCAAATGTGCATCCAGGTGCTAGGGAGGGACAAGGCTTTTGGGGGGTACACAATTAGGGAGAAACCCGTACACAGTGAGGCAAGCACAGCATCAGGACACCTTGTTTTGTGTGCAAAAACAAGAGAGGTTCCCCAGGGAATGGGGAGTGAGGAGAGCCCAGCACCCTCTCCAGGGAAGAGTTGTGAAACCTCAAGAATGCAACGCCTCAAACTTCCTTAACTTGAGACAGTGAGAAATCCCGAATCAAAAGCATCCGAAGAACAATGCCTGGAGCTAGTGGTGTCTTCTCCGGTATCTCGTATCAGGCCTGAGCATGCGGACGACCTCAGCCATTTTTAACTCCTGCCAGTGCCGTGTGTGCTTGAGACTTCCAGTGTCCCTGGGCTCTTAGCTGAAGCCCCGGGGCCACAGTGCCCAGGTCAGCCAAAAGCCCGGGGGGACCTTGTCGGGAGCTGGCCTTGCCCACTGCGCGGCGGCCTTGATGCAGCTCCTGTTCAGCGCTCAGGGCCTGGCCTGAGGGTCTCTGCTCTCCTGTCCTGGCTGAACAGCCTGGGCCTGACCACAGCCTGGTTCCCCAACAGGAAAAGACATCAGGACCTCGTGGTTAGAGTCCCCGCTCGGGACTGGGTAGAGGGGTGGTGGCGGGGGGCGGGGGAGCAAGAGGAGAGGATTGGGAAATGGAGGCAACAGGCAACCTCCAGTGTCAACCCTGATTCCAGCTGCCTCTGCAGCCTCAAGAATTTGGGGAGCGTCCTCAGNTGACCACAGCCTGGTTCCCCAACAGGAAAAGACATCAGGACCTCGTGGTTAGAGTCCCCGCTCGGGACTGGGTAGAGGGGTGGTGGCGGGGGGCGGGGGAGCAAGAGGAGAGGATTGGGAAATGGAGGCAACAGGCAACCTCCAGTGTCAACCCTGATTCCAGCTGCCTCTGCAGCCTCAAGAATTTGGGGAGCGTCCTCAGCCCTGTGTTGGCTCAGTCGCTTCATCTGCAAAGTGGGCCCATAGGAACAACTCTACAGGGCTATGAGGGTTAAATGATACAGCGTGCCCTCTCAGAGCCTGGCTCTCAACTAATGATGCTGTAGCTTTTATTATTCTTGGCCTCATTTTACTTATTTGCATATTGAATAGAAGAACCTCGGATCCCTTCCAGGGGCCTGTGGCTACCTGCTCCCCTCCCTGGGGCGAGTGCCTACTCCACCAGCAGGCTGGGCTTGTCTCCTCGTGAGAAATTAAACAGAGGCATCGTGAACACTTTAAGAGTATATCTGAGCAAAAGTCAATGGGAATGAGGTGGTGCCACACAGGCTGTGGAGGTGGAAACTTATACTCGGGGAAGCAGACAGGACCTTCCTGATGGTGCAGCTGAAGGCCTCCGTGCCTGTTAGGAGTGGTTGTCCTGAGGGTTTGATTTCAGAACCATGAGGTATTTGCTGGCTTGGATCTTGGTTTGTTTACATAGCTGTCACTGCCTTAGAGCCGTATCCGTCTACTGGCCTCCTCGTTGAGTTCATTTAATACCTGCTATGGAGGACACCCCAGTCTCCAGGACAGCCCTGGCCCTTCTGCTCTGTGAGGAGCACCTGGTTCCTGTAGGATGACTGCCCAGCCCAGGCTGGCCTCACGGGCCAGCTACCCGGGCAGTAGCTCAAGGTCCCCTGTGCCTCCCTTGCCCAGCATGGCAACCTCTGCACACAGCGCCTTCCTTCAGTAGAGGTGTTCACGTGCCCAGGAAAGGTCCCTGGCCTCTGTCCTAGGAAGGACACAGCGACACTCCAACCAGGACCTCTCTGTCCCCCCAGGCTCCTGGGGCTCATCCTGGGTGTGGGGAGGTGGGCGAGAGGAGTGGGTTTTGGCTACCCAGGGGGCAGGGTGGCTGGAGACTTCTGTGGACACGCCCTGCCCCAAGCACGTGCCTCTCTAGGCCGCACATGGAGAGGATGGCCTCTCATCATCCTGCCCCGGATTGGCATGCTATCGGGGGTCAGATGGCTATTTGAAAGGGCTCTGTCTCCTGACCTCACCCCGCCTCCCTCAACCTTGCCTGTTGGTCTTGCTTTGCTTGGATGCCTCTGCCAGATGCCCATCTCTGGGAATGTGTGTGTGTGTGTGGTAGGTGCAGGCACCCTGCAGCAAGGCTTATCTGAGGGTCCAGGTGGTTCTAGCTCGTTGTGTGTCCATCAGGAACCAGGTGGGCAGTGTGCTATGGGCAGTGTCTACGAGGACCAGCATTGGCTTCCCAGGGCTGCTGCACCAATGTACCACAACCCGGGGTCTTAAACAGCAGACCCCTGTGCCCTCAGTCTGGCAGCCGGAAGTTGAACCCAAGGTGTCCTCGGGGCCCTGCTTTCTTGGGGTTCCAGGGGAAGAGCTTCCCTGTCTCTCCCAGACCCTGGTAGCTGCTGGCAGCCCTTGGGTTGTGGCTGCATCACTCCAGTCTTTGCCTCTGTCTTCACACAGCCTCTTCCTCCAGGCTCTATGTGTCTCCAGCTTTGCCTAGGGACACCTGTCACCACTCAGGGCCCACCCTAAACCAGCCTGATCTTATCTGAACTTGACTATGTCTGCAAAGACCATCACTTCCAAATCAGATCACTTTCTTGGGTACTGGGGGTAAGACTCAAGTGTATCTTTGGGGGACACAATTCACCCCATCAGGACCTGTGATGGAAGGATTCTGCTCACAGAGTCTGTTCCCACATCTTCACCGCCCCCTCCCCTCCCAATATCACCCCAACCACCAACCCTTCCCCTCCCTGTCCACACCACCTTCAGGGCTGTCTTCGGCGACTTTGCTCCCATCCCAGACTCACCTCATCCCTGTCTCCACTGTCTCCCTCCACTCAGAGGGAGGAGGGTCCCACCTTTCTCCCACGCGGCTCAACCTGCTTCACCTCCACAATCCAGACCACCTTTCTCCCACGCGGCTCAACCTGCTTCACCTCCACAATCCAGACCTTGGCCCGCCCACCTGCTTCTGGATCCCACCTCTTTCCCATCTCTCCACCTTTCTGTGGAAGCCTGGAAGGAAAGGCGGCTGCAGCTACTCCCAAGGACTGTGCCTCTGGCAGCGTTTTAACCTGGATTGTCAATGTCACATCTGCTTTGCTTTGCTGGATCATTAAAGGGGGATGCAGAGTGGGCTGGGCACAGTGATCACCCCACCAGGGCGGCTCCTGAAGCCCTCCACACAGAAGGCAAGCTGGCCGTGAACCCTGGGGGCTCACCCACTGCTCCATCCCTTCTGTCTGTCCCGTTACTCTAAGCGACCCCAAGTGTCCTCCACATGGGATGGTCCATCCTCCCTGCCTAACCCCCACTGGCTCCCGGGGACTCTGAGATGGAGTTCATAGTGTCCAGTGTCAGGTCCAGATCTGGGTCCCCGGCTCTGCAGCATTGTCCTGCCTCCCCCCACCCTCTGCCCTCCACTAAGGCCATTGATTTCAGCTCCTACTGCTGCCAGAGAGACTTTTATTCACTCTTGTCCTTGATATAAAAGTCATGTGTTTATGCTAAAGCTTTTTTGAAAATTCCAAGGAAAAAGAAAGCTTTAAAACTCTTGTAATCTCACCATCCAGAGAAAATCATCTGTAACAGATTGGTGCCCTTTCCGTGTTTTTCGTAGGTAAGTGCTGTGCTTAGTCATTCAGGCGTATCCCACTCTTTGTGACCCTGTGGACTACAGCCCGCCAGGCTCCTCTCATGGGATTCTCCAGGCAAGAATACTGGAGTGGGTTGCCATGCCCACCTCCAAGGGAATCTTCCCAACCCAGGGATCGAAGCCGGCTCTCCTGCACTCCAGGTGGATTCTTTACCAGTTGAGCCACCAGGGAAGCCCGGGTCAGTGCTAGGCCTTAGTTGCGTGTTCCCTCACAATTCAAATTCTGAGCTCCTAAGGCGCTAAGCTCCTAAGCTCGGGGGTGGGAGTGGGGTCTTTGCGAGGAAATGAGGACCCCGGGGTGGAGCCCACGTGAATGGGATCAGTGCCCTTGTCAAAGAGACTCTAGAGAGCATCGTGTCCCCTCCCCGGGTGAGGGTGCAGGGAGAAGGGTGGAGCCTGGAAGAGGGCCCTCGCTGACCCCCTACACCCCCCAGAGCTGGGAGAGATGAACGTCTGTTGTCTGTTTTCTTTAAAAACAATTTTATTTAGTTATTTGGCTGAACTGGGTCTTTCTGCTGTGTGGGTTTGCAGGGTCTTTCTGCTGTGGGGGTTTGCTGGGTCTTTCTGCTGTGTGAGTTCTCCATGGTGGTAGGGGCTACTTTCCAGCTGCAGCGTGAGGGCCTCCCATGGTAGTGGCTTCTCTTGTTGTGGCTGATGGGTCTGGAGCACATGGGCTTCAGCAGCTATGGCGCATGGGCTAGTTGCTCCACAACATGTGGGATCTTCCTGGACCAGGAATTGAACTCATGTCCCCTGCATTGGCAGGTGGATTCTCAACCACTGGACCACAGGGAAGCCCTCTGTTGCTTATGACCTGCTGAATGAACTGAGGCTGTCAGTGGGCACTATCTCAAAACCCAAGATCTACTGTAAGATTCGGGTCCTGTTTTGCTCCTTTGATGGCACAGCAGACACACCCACAGTCTCCACAGTGATGCTTGCAGGCTCGGGCCAAGGGGGCTGGGACGCCAAGGCGGGCCACGGTGGAGGGCGGGGGCACTGGAAGGGCTGGCACTCTCGCCCCTCCCCCCGCCATACTGCAAGCGGAACAGCTTTAGGCTTTTGGTCTGGAGAAATCTGTACAATATTTAAAATTGTTCAGTAAAGATTGTCAGTCCTGGAATATTAAAAGATGCTGTTTTATGTTCGCCTCTGAGCTGTGAGTGCATCTTGAGTGACCTCGTGGTCCTGACGGGGCACAGCATGGCCACCTCTGTCTGCCAACACACACAGCCCCTGCAAGCTTACTAAGTGGATTCCAGAGCAACTCACCATCAAGGAGGCCACTATCTGCATCACTGATGCACCCATGCTGGATGCAGGCTTAAAGGAGGACGAATTTCAGCACCGGAAGACGAGTAGTCAAGGACACGTGACCTTAAGGCTTTTGATACCAAGCCCCAGCCCCTGAGGTCATCTTAGGGGCG
>SJYX01000584.1:1538301-1552796 GCA_006410675.1 Oreotragus oreotragus | reverse complement strand
TTTTTTTTTTTTTTTTTTTTTTTAAACTCTCTCAGCCACCAACGGATAGCTGCAAAGCTGCTTCTCCTAAGATTGTGTTGAGGGAGTTTCAAGGCTCACCAAAGTTCACTCTTTTGCTGTCAGAGGTACGATTAGACATTTGATGCATCCCTCAGGTTAATTATAAAGGAGGCATCTCATTGGATTAATAAATGCTGAGGCTGTTGCCCTAGAAATGAGAGAAAATAGTACCAAATAATTCAGTTTGCTCGATCTGGTTGGCCCTTGGCAGTGTTACTTATTTGGCAGGTCGACGTGACCTGGGTTAAGTCACAAAAGACCACATGGGCAGCTGTGGAAGCAAGCCAAGTGATGCTGGCATGTGTCACACAAAGCATTCTGTGCACATTTATCAAGTTCAAGTACCACACAAGATGAGCTGGCTTTCCTCTGTCGACAAAAAGCAAAATTGTTCTTCCACTTATTTGATTGATAAAGATACTTTATTCTGGAGCAAAATTTCACGAAAAGTAGTCTCCAAGTGTATTTCTAAATTCTAGGAGTTTGAAAATATGCTGGTAAAGTAAGAGAGTCTATTCCTGGAAAAATTCTTTCAAAATATATGTATAATCTACAGCCCAAATGCATTAGAAAGCAACTCTGCTTGGACATATCAAAAGTGACTTCTAAGTAAGCACAAACTTGGCACTTTGTTTTACTATGATAATAGAAATGACAGTTTAAAAGTTTATCTTTTTTCTTCCTAGAACAATATCTAACCTGTTTTAAGCTCTTGATAAGTATTTCTTGAATAAATGAATAACTCTTTGACTAGCCTAGGAAAGTAGACTCCATTTGGCATTTATGTCTATGATTAATCTCCTGGTAATTTCCACTGGTATTTTAGGGACATGTTTTGATACTCTAATTCTTTGAGACTCAAAATTTGGCCCACGGACAAGCATCATCAATGTCACCTGGGAGCCTGTGAAAACTACTATATTTCAGGCCTAATGAACCAGCATCTTCACGTTACGTGCATGCACGCTCAGTCATGTCCAACTCTTTGTGACCCCCCTGTAGCCTGTCAGGCTCCAGGCAAGAATATTGGAGTGGGGTACTATTTCCTACTCCAGGAGATCTTCCTGATCCATGGATCGAACCTGCATCTCCTGTGTCTCCTGCATTGGCAGGTGGATTCTTTACCACTAGTGCCACCTGGGTTTGATAAAGGTTGAAAAAACCTGATTTAAAACAGGTAACACAGTTTTAAAATCAACACACAAGCCTGCCTTAAAAGGAGACACAAGGGGAGAAAATCTCATAAATGGCAACAGGACCAAATGTGAGGTTTGGAAGGTCAAAAATTTTACTCATACGTGATGTATGGTATAGACATGAAGTCAAATGCCTGTATCTAAGGAATTATGACACTTCAGGTAAGTTTCTTAACTGCTCTTAGAATTATTTGTTTAAAAAAAGAAAAGGCCAACGTAGATATCTTCTAGCCCTAATGAGACTATTCTCTCTCCATCAAGTGCCTCGGGTTTTGTTTCCCAGAAATTAACTGGGGCATCTCTTTCACCCTAGGTCACCCTAGTTTGGCTACACCACGTGCTTCCTGCCCATCTCCTGCTCCCTCCTCACCTCTGCCAGGTGCTGTACACATTCTGAGTAGACTTCTAGTCCATGAAAATGTAAAAACAGCATTTATTCTGAAAAGCTTTGTCATTTCAGACAGCTCAGGAAAGAGTTTACCCTTATGTATTGCATTCACGTGTACTTGATTAATAGGGCACAATAAAATAAATGTCTAGGGAATCCCCTGGCAGTCCAGTGGTTAGGACTCTGTGTTTACTGCCAAGGACTCAGATTTGATCCCTGGTGTGGGCCCAGTAAGATCCCAGAAGCTGTGCGGCAGAGCCAAAAAAAAAAAAAGAAAACTTCCACAAAGATCTGTTTTGTACTTTTTTTTAGTTTTATATTTGTTCTATTAACTTTAGAAGTTTGGGGGTTTTTTTAGTATTTTTAAAGGTGATTCCATAGAAAATAATTGCCTGTACAGCTTTCAGGAAAGTTAAAAGTTTTTATTTATATCCTTAGACTAGAGAAGTACTATGTATGTGGCATGATTTAAGGAAAACATTGCTAATAAACACAGTGATTCTCAGCAAGTTATGACAAGTGGCCCTGAACACACCCCGTTCTCACCACCAACACCCCAAATGAGTTGTCTGTTGGGATCTTCCATTTGCATAGTACAGACTGAGAACTGGAAAACCACATGTCTCTAAAGTAACCCTGATATGGTGACTGCTGCTAAGTCACTTCAGTCGTGTCCGACCCTGTGCGACCCCATAGACGGCAGCCCACTAGGCTCCCCCATCCCTGGGATTCTCCAGGCAAGAACACTGGACTGGGTTGCCATTTCCTTCTCCAGTGCATGAAAGTGAAAAGTGAAAGTGAAGTCGCTCAGTCGTTTCCGACTCTTAGCGACCCCATGGACTGCAGCCCACCAGGCTCCTCTGTCTATGAGATTTTCCAGGCAAGAGTACTAGAGTGGGGCCACACCTCTCATCAAGCGTGCATGCATGCTCAGTCATTCAGTCTGAGGTGAGGTTTATTTCCCTCCCCTTGATCCTAAACTAGCCCTTACACACACTTTGACGAATGGGATACGGCAGCAGTGGCTATATAACTTTCAAGGCTGGTCTTCAAAGATCTGTAGATTCTACTTAACCCTTCCTGGAATGCTCCTTAGAAACCAGCCACTTAAGAAGTACAGCTAACCAGGGATCACCGAGCAGTGAGGGAGCCCAAGCTAGCCCCTTAGAGCGTGAGAACCCGTGTGGCAGAGCACAGAAGTGCCATTTACACAAGGAGAGCTTGCTTGGAACTTCCCATCCAGCTCCACCACCAATGAGTGAACGAGACAGCTCAGGCCATGTGGAGCAGAAAAACTTGCCCAAACTCTGCCTCCATTCCTGACCCGATCATGAGCAAGCAAAACTCTTGTTGATAGCACTGAGTATGGGAGTAATTTGTTACACAGCAATAGACAGCCAGAACACTTGGGGACTAATTTTTTTCTCTCTTATTTATTACTTTGTCGGTTTTCTCCTATTTTAATATTTTTAACATTTTTATTTATTTATTTGGCTGTGCTGGGTCTTAGTTGTGGCTCAAGGGATATTCAGTCTTCAATGCAGCATGCAGATTTTTCGTTGCAGCATGCTGGATCTTTTTAGTTACTGGCACGTGTGATCTAGCTCCCTGTCCAGGGATGGAGCCTGGGCCCCCTGCATTGGGAGCATGGAGTCTTAGCCACTGGACCATCAAGGAAGTCCCTTCTCCTATTTCAATCTGTTTTTCCTGACTGGCCTGCCCATTCTGTTCTTGTATATCCTTCCTGGGAAATTTTTCCTGAAATCTTCATACAAAATTCTGAAGGAGAGAGGATGATTGGTTTAGTGAATTATCTCACCCTTATTGGATAGAACATTTTGAACCAGTCAGTCTTACAGGTTATAAGGTATCTATTCTGGCCGAATTAGTTTTGACTTTGCATGTAGAGCCTAGTGTTGCTTTCCTCAGCTGAGCAATTCATGGGGACATTGGGCATGACTGGCACCTGATCTGATTGTTCTGAATATTTTATGATTATATCTTCAGCCCTCTGAATTAACCAATTATCCCATGCTAAAATTCAGATACTCCTTGCACCCAAGAAACTACTCATTGGTTAAACTTCAATAAATGTATAAGAGTTTTCCAATATGATCTGGCTGAATCTGAACTTTAATCTTGGGAAAGGAAAAGAAGGCCTGATATCCGTGAACAGTTGGTAGAGGTGCTAAAAAGAAATAGACAAGGACTTAAAGCCTAGAAGATGGTGAAGGATAATTTTTTTCTGCTTCAGCGTAGAGCAGGCCTTTGGCTTAAAGGTGGAGTGTTGATAGAAGATAGGACTCTTCTAGATATGTGGGATCACTTGAGAAGTCATGTGAAGGCATAATATGGTGACTAAGTCTATATGACAGTAAAGGAAGAGGAAGGTGGAACAAGATACTTGAGGAATGTAAGCAAGAGGTTGGAGCCTAGAAAAAGAGGAAGAGAATAGACGTTTTGGGAAGTATGAGGTTGTTCACTGTCTACCCTTCTCTGGTAAATGCTATTAAATAATACTTAAAATCAGCATTTACACAATAGACATATGTATATAGTGTTTACTGACTTCTAGAATTTGGCCTGTATGCTTCCGGAGGCTTTCAGAGTTTTTTAAATGGCATTCCCTTTATACTTTTTTGAGGCATCTCCAATTTGAAATGTACATTGCCTCAAACATCTGAGCTGTTAGTATTCTATGCAGGTGATACAGCACACTGGGTGAAGAAAAGAAAGACAAAAATTGCCCAAGTGGCAAAAGTAAAAAAGTACTCTCTTACATCAATGAATTTCAAAATCTAGATGAAGCATGCATTTTTCTTGCAAGAAAAATTCTTAATTTTTCCTTCAAGCTTATGTAAGATTTTCAAAAATAATCTTTTTAGTATTTTAATCAAAGACTATACAATCAGGAAACTTAAGACTTTTCTATGATATTTGTTTATTTATATCTGCTTTATAAAACCATAATCAGTACTATATCATTACATTCAAAACTGTAAAAAAAAAAAAAAAAACCAACAAAACAGATTTCAAACATAAATCTTGTTCTCCTTAAGATGAGAGCACAAGAATCTTACATTTGTAAGATAAATCTCCAAGACAAAGTGTGGGACATGAGGAAAGAATATGTATCCTAGAATTTGGCCAACTGTACATTTTTTAAAATTTATACTTTACATTGGAGTATGGTTGATTAACAATGTTGTGTTATTTTCAGGTATACAGCAAAGTGATTTAAACATTTATGTTAAAAATATACAGGCACCTGTTCTTTTTCAGACTATTTTCCTATATATGTTATTAGAGTACAGTAGGTCCTTGTAGACTATTATATATATATAGTAGTGGGTATATGTTAATCCCAACCTTCTAATTTATCCCTCCCCCTACATTTCTGCTTTGTTAACCATAAATTTGTTTTCTAAGCTATGAGTCTATTTCTGTTTTTCAAATAAGCTGATTTGTATAATTTTTCAGATTCCACATATAAATGATATTGTATGGTATTTGTTTTTCTTATTTCACTTAGTATGAGAATTCCTAGGTTAATCCATGTTGCTGCAAATGGCATTATTTCATTTTGTGAATGGCTGAATAATATTTCCTTGAATATTGTATACAATATTCCATTGTATAGATATTCTTTATCCATTCCTCTGTTAATGGGCATTTAAGTTGCTTCCTTGTCTTGGCTATTATAAACAGTGCTGCCATGAATATTGGGATACATGCATCTTTTCAAATTATGGTTTTCTCCAGACATATGCCCAGGAGAGGGATGTCTAAAATATTATCCTTCCTATTTTTTATTAATGTAAAATTAGTAATATGATATTTTAAATTCTCTTTCATACTATGTTTTCAAAATCTGGTATGTGTTTTACACTTTAGCTTCAAGTGCTCAGTAGCCATCTGTGGCTAGGCTGCCATATTAAGCAGTGCAGTTTAGCCCACAGAAAACATGGCAATGAGTCACAGAGAGGGAAAGAGTGATCTGGGGATGTTCCTTCCCTGTTGGATCGCCACAGACTGGCTTTGTCCTTCATAGCCCCTCAAGGTGGCCTCCTCTACACAACGTTCTCTTCTGGGTTCTGGTAACCACTTCTTCAACTTGCCCCTGCAAGCTTAGGGGTGCTAGCAGTGCTCTCCTTTCTATTTTGCATAAACCTTCTCCAAACATCTGCAATCTCTCTTTATTAAACCCTTCCTAAGTATCCTTGTTTGAGTATGCCTTCCATTTCCAGCTGGGACCCTTTCTGACTCATCTCTTTTATTGGCATTTTTCTAAAAGGTTTAAGGGTTATGTCCCTGAAAGTATTCTATTAGGAACAGTCAGTTCTAAGTATGAACCTGTCAAATGATCGGGTGGTATACCTAAAAAGTTCACTAATAAGTAGAATTCACTGGAATTTGATAAACTAAAATTTGCTTAATGTAATTATAAAGGTGCCTAATAGGAGTATACCTTCTCTATTCAATACCTATTGCTCAATAAAAAATTAGCAATATGGAAAAGTTTCTGGATTTTTTTTTTTTTTTTTAGTTTCTGGATTTTTAAAGGTTGAAACAATCTAGAAAGTTTAAATGTCAGTATTTTCCCATGTTCCAGGACTTCTGAACACAGTATTCTAGCAAGAATAAAACTTCTGGAAGACCTACAAGTCTTAGATTTTATGGATTAAAATATCCTCTTTCCAAACAAATGTGAGGAAAAAAATCCATTTATGTAACACAGATATTGATTTGGTTAGCTTTATTATTGATTTCTAAGATTTATTTTGTTAAGGATTGTTATCAGTTCCAAGAAGGAAATTATATATAAATAATCTTTCTAACTGGTAAATAATGCATAGATTGTAGGAAAAAATCTTTGGCACCTGCTAATAAGAAAACTCACTCTGTGCCCCTTTATGGATAAAAGAAGTCTATTCAATTGAGTACTGTAATCTCTTATGTAAGCTATTTGAGAACATTTTCTAGACTCTTTTGGACCTATGTAAATGCATGTCTCCTTTACCACAAACTATGGTCATAATTTCAAATATTTTTGAAACACAGAAAATTCAGTTATATGTTATTCTCTATTGATGGAAGCGAGTCTGAGTGAACTCCTGGAGTTGGTGATAGACAGGGAGGCCTGGCGTGCTGTGATTCATGGGGTCGCAAAGAGTCGGACACGACTGAGCAACCGAACTGACTGAATGAAATCCAGACAAAAAATATTTGTTTTTGTAGATGCTTTTCTTGGCCAAAGAGATTGTTTGTGGGACAAATGGGAAAATGAAAAAAAAATCTATGCCGCAATGAAAAGTAGTTGAGGTTCATAAATTGATAACCTAATGGGATGAGAATATTTTCTCCTTTACAAAGTGAAGTGCTTTTTTTCAGAGATCAATGAGGTAGTAACCACATTGTTGCAAAATATATTTGAATGAGATTCCAGCAGGCATACTAGAAAGAGAAGTACTTACAAAATCAGTTTTCAAAGCTAAACTCCACTTATTTAGCTGATGCCAGCCAATGCCCTCCATGTTTCGA
Source organism: Oreotragus oreotragus (assembly GCA_006410675.1). Lineage (NCBI taxonomy): Eukaryota > Metazoa > Chordata > Mammalia > Artiodactyla > Bovidae > Oreotragus > Oreotragus oreotragus. The sequence goes on along the minus strand of SJYX01000584.1, from coordinate 1,545,611 downwards.
AATAGTTGGCAGATGCCCCTAACACCATGACATTATGGGTGCAGCCAATTTTCTTGCGGCTAAATCTACTCTTAAATATTGGTTAAAATAGAATGGGGAGTGAGGAGATTACTCTGAAACTGTGGGCTTCACTGATGCATCTGTGGATTCATCTGAAGAAACTCGGATTTTAAGGACAATAACTTGTAAAACCACAAGAGGGTTTACCCCAAACCTCGATCACTTAGAATTGGCCACGGAAGCTTGGTTTTTGAACAACAAACTCTGTCAAACAGTAAATTAAGCTTTATGCTTACCATCCTCTGCTTCTGTTCAAAAGAAAACATTAGTTTAGAATATTAGTAAGTTAAGTTGTTGAATAAGAGTCTCAGAGTATTTTTTTTCTGGGAAGGGGCCAGTGAATTACCTTAAATACTCTCCAACTTATTAATGCAAATATCTCTTAGCCAATCCATTAAGCAAAATTTCACCTACAAAAGTGAGTGATCTAGATTTTTAGGTCAGTCTTCTTCTGTAAAATATGTTGAGAAATGTAGAGGGAAAAGAAGGAAATCTTGCTATAAAGAAGGAAATCTTGTGGCTCTGAGGCATTGTGTATAAACCAAAACGTATGTATAGGCTGGTATCTTGACATTGGAATATGAGAATGGGAAGCCAAGTCAGGCATTATACCATCAGAACTTTCTAAACCTTTGCAATGATAAGGAATCACGAGATTACCCAACTAGAAGATGGTAATGCGGTAGTAACATTACATGGAGGAAAATGCTTCTTACTGTTAACATCTTTTAAAATATATCAATAGAATTTAAAATCATACAAAAAAGCATTTTAAAAAGCTGACTCACTTTTCTCAAAATTGTCTTTCCTAAAACTTTTCAATAAGGAACATGTTACTATCATGTTACACATTTATTCCTCATAGTGTTTCACACCCTGAGTATCTCTGTGTAAATATCTAATTTACAATTTTTAGTCTGGAACTGAAAGTAGATAATAGTATTTTGTCCAAATTCAGATACACAATAGGTTGTCAAGACATTTGATATTGTTAGTTACTTTTTAAATGTATGCTGCTGCTGCTGCTAAGTCGCTTCAGTCGTGTCTGACTCTGTGCGACCCCATAGATGGCAGCCCATCAGGCTCCCCCGTCCCTGGGATTCTCCAGGCAAGAACACTGGAGTGGGTTGCCATTTCCTTCTCCAATGCATGAAAGTGAAAAGTGAAAGTGAAGTCGCTCAGTCGTGTCTGACTCTTGGCAACCCCATGCACTGCAGCCCACCAGGCTCCTCCGGCCATGGGATTTTCCAGGCAAGAGTGCTGGAGTGGGGTGCCATTGCCTTCTCCTTTTAAATGTATATTTGTACCCAAATAAGACTTCAGGTTCTAGAAATCAAAGAAAGAATTTTGTTTATACAAAGAAATTGTTTTGTAATTTTAGTTAGTTCGTTTCCTTTTTGGCTGTCCCGGGTCTTCGTTGCTGCACACAAACTTTCTCTAGTTGCGGTGGGCAGCTTCTCATTGCTGTGACTTTTCTTGTTGCAGAGCATGGGTTCTAGAGCACATGGGCTCAGTAGTTGCAACTCATGGGCTTAATTGCTCCATGGCATGTGGAATCTTCCTGGACCAGGGATCGAACCCATGTGCCCTGCATTGGCAGGCAGATTCTCAGCCACTGAACCACCAATGAAGTCCTATACAAAGTAGTTTTCAGTCTCTTGGGGAGAAGGGTATATACTCAGAGTGTTGAGCGATTTCTTTCCTCTGGAATGGGAACACTTGATGGGCGCATATTAAAATGTTCGTTAAAGGCAAACTACTTAATCATTTGGAATACCTATTGAAAAAAGTAACGTGTGAGAAGTTCCACCTCTTTATGTCCAAGTTGTGTAGATGTGAAGTCCAACTTGTTTCCTCCTTCTATGTGAAGCATTTAAAGCCACTTGGCTGGGAGAGAAATGTGCTTCTCTCCTGCAACTCAGGCCTCCTTGTGTGGCTTGTTTCCTACCATGAAATGAAGATAGTTGCCTTGAAGGATATTTTACACTTGGTCATAATTTTCCTCTTTTTGAACTTTTCTTGCATGCTGAGGAAGTGGAATAAATCCCCAGCTTAAAAGCAGGCCCTCTTTTCTTCACAATAAATATGTTAGAGGTAAAAGATATAGAATTCAACAAAAATGAAGGAAAGAATTTATCAATGTAGAGTCTGGGGCTTTTTTTCCCCTCCCAATTTGGCTCTTGTTTTCCATCAAGGTATAATTAGATGGATTTTTTTTTTCTCTTGAACCTTTATTTAGACTTGAGGATTCGAAGTAAGAGGGGCCTAATTTAGTATTTTCTATCATTTTTCTCACCTATTTGCTTACCTCTAGCTGCTTCAGAAAGTTACAAAAACACCTACGAATCGAATATGAAGCTTATCATTCTATCCTTCAGTTTAGGTTTAAGTTAAAGTTTAGAACTTCTGTTTCTTCCATGCAGAACTAAATATTGCAGTGAAAAGTCTGTCTCTTGTTTTATATCTTTCTGATATAAATTTCAGATTCACAGTCACTTCCTATAATTGAATCATTATTTATAATTTTAACCTATCTCAAGCCCATTTTTTTTAATTTATTTTTTAATTTTGTATTGGGGTGTAGCCAATTAACAATGTTGTTGCAGGTGAATGTCTAAGGGACTCAGCCATACATATATATGTATCCATTCTCCTCTAAACTCCCCTGCCATCCAGGCTGCCACATAACAGTGAGCAGAGTTCCATGGGCTATACAGTAGGTCCTTGTTGGTTACCATGTCCATCCCAAACACCCTGTTTCTTCCCCCCATCAAGTCCATTTTTAGAAATGTTTCAAGTTATGTCTATATCTTAGATATAATTAAATTCAAACTAATTTTAAAAGAATAAGTCTATAAGATGACTGTAAAATGATTAATCAAATTAAATTTCGGTACTCTCAAAATTATGAATTTAGAAATATCCTTATTATTCTGTTACATATTCCTACTTTTCATAAAGCACTCATAATCTTTCATGCACAGTGTTGACAGATCTTCTGCAAATAAAGTTTCTCAGACCACCTATATCAGAGTTATCTGGGATGCTTTTTAAAAATGCAGACTCCTGGACTATACTCCAGCACCAGTAAATGAAAATCTCTGGGAATAGAATCCAAAATCATCTCTCTAAACAAGCTCCCCAGGAAATTTTTCTGTATTCTAAAGTTTGGCAAACATTGGCATGGAGGGTATTCCCTCTATATCCTGAGAATAAAGAATAAATTAGATTTTTGTTTAGCTTTTGGTCACCTAATCTGCTACACACACACACACGTTATTTGGAAATTATAATCCATTCTATCTGAGGGATGTACACACTAAACTGATGTATTAAAGAGCCACCAGAATACCATGCTTTACATAGAACAGTTGATTTCTCACGGGTTGTCCCAGGTAGGTAGGTGGCCCCAATCCAGGTGGTCACTTAGGGATCCAGGTTACGTCTGCCTTGCTGTTCTGCCTCCTCTAGAGTGTTGGCCTCATCTTCATGGCTCATGGTCAACACCGGCTCTTATCATGCCCACAGTTCAGCCACCGTGGGGAAAGGAGATGAAGTGGGGAGCAGTAAAATTAGGTCTATTAATTGCATGGCTTCCCTGGTGACTCAGATGGTAAAGAAACTGTTTGCAATGTGGGAGACCCGGGTTTGATCCCTGGGTCAGGAGAAGACCCCCTGGAGAAGGGAATGGTTACTCACTCCAGTATTCTTGCCTGGGGACTCCCGTGGACAAAGGAGCCTGGCAGGCTACAGTCCATGGGGTTGCAAAAGTTGGACATGATTGAGCAACTAACACTTTTCACAAGTCATATACTTCACTTTTGTCGTTGTTGTTTAGTTGCTGAGTGGTATCTGACTCTTTTGTGACCCCAGGGACTGTAGTCGGCCAGACTCTTCTGTCCATGGGAATCTGCAGGCAAGAACACTGGAGTGGGTAGCCATTCCCTTCCCCAAGTGATCTTCCCAACCCAAGGATAGAACGTGTGTCTCTTGTTTCCTGCATTGCAGTCGAGTTATTTACCACTTGTGCTGCCTGGGAAGCCCAAACATGATCACTCCCCTGGTTAAATACAGTTCATGACTTCCAGTTGCACTTGGGTTAAAGAGTCTTTCAGTTGGAAAGAAAAGAAACCCAACATAATCTAGATAATCTAGATTATCCCCCAAGAAAGTGGGAAGTGGAGGCAGGGGATTGACTCACATAATGAAAAAAATTCAAGAATAGATTATTTTTAGGTTCAGATAGATGGAAGTGACTCAAATGAGTCAAATGCTCTCATTTGTCTTAGTTTTATTGTCAGGTAGGTTCATTATTTATGATAGGTGCTCGAAACCCCAGGCTTATATTCTACTTTCACAACAATCCCAACAGAAAGAAATCGACTCTTACCCAGCTCCAGAACTGTTTCGTTTCTTTTGATTTAACTGGCCTAGGTATCAACATATGGTTCAGATGTCCAGAACTGATCACTGAAGTCAGAGGTTTACAGTGTTTTGATTGGCCATGTCTGAAGCTCAAGGTGAGATCAGATTCACCTATTCACATGTAATGAAAGTTAAGAGTAGTTCCTTTGGGAAAATCAGGGAGCAGACCTAGAAAAATGGATTCCAGATAGGTCAAAACACAGACATTTATTATAGTCCATCTCCTAGCTGCACACCATCCGCACATCTTTTTCTTATACCTAAAAATTCAAAAATTCCCCAAGCTTACATTAAGCAATAATATCATGTGGAATCAAAAACATATGTTACAGCACCAGGCACTTGTTACCCACTTACTGCTCCTAGGCTGAGTCTAGACTCTTATTAATGTGCATTTCTCCTGGCTCAGAAACTTGTTGCACAATGATATTTAATCATCTCCAACAAACATATATTTGTGAGGAGGAAACAAAATAGCTACTATAAGAATTTCTACTTGAAAAAGAGGAAATAGGAGGAGGAGTGCCTTACAATATACTATTTGCAGGACAGGAGTAGAGGGATCTCTTGTTCTGGCTTTAGAGTGAATTTCTTGAGAACCTCTTTTGTCTACTCCGGGATCTGTCTTCTCAGAGGATTTTGCTAGTCATCTGTCCTCTATAGCCATTGCTGAGAAAGGCACTGGGGAGTGTTTACTTCCTGGTCTTCATGGCCTTCTCCTGGTGCTATTTCTGTTAGTGTGGGTTTAGGATCCTGGCTGAGTACTGCCTTGGGAGTTGAGCAATCACAGCCTTGAGTTTATGGGTGTTGCAGTTTCTCTGGAAACCCAAGTTCCTTAAAAGTTTAGTAAACGCAACCCAATGTTGAGTTTAGTAAACTCAACCCTGTTTCCTATAATTCCAGGGAGTTGGCAACAAAAGTCAATGTTGGAGCTTCAGTCCAATCCTTGACTCCAGATCCTAAAGGGAGAGTTTCTGTCTTCTAACAATTAACCTGGGTGCTCTGTCAACAGATGTGGGTGCAGCTCCTGCTGTCAGTCTTATCTTCTGATTTCATTCTACCCTCCTCACTTTTGCCAGCACTAAATTTAGACTGGAACAGAGGACTTTACTTTCTAAACTCCAGTTATAAAGTTTCTGACTCCTGGTTGGTTGGGATTTCAGGATAAGGGCTAGGGGCTGCTGTTAGTGTTTTCACTGTTTTCAGACAAGCCAATGTTAACTGCAGCTTGTCCCTTTCTTAAAGGACCTCACTAAACCTCACAAGAAGGATCCAGTGCTTTATCAATTTTTTTAAAAAGCACATCCTCAAATCTCCAGTCTCAGTAGACCATGCTCTGAGTTCCAAGATATTACAGATAATCAATTGTGTTTCATTTCTCAGCTAAAGCAATGTAAGCAGATAGGGTAGAGGATCCCTGGTAAATGAGAACCAGGTATGATTTTCTTGACAGAAGAGAGGCCATTTTGGCCTAAGCCTTTTTTTTTTTTTTTTTTAATCTAAACCTCCCCACAATGCTTGCCCTTGGACAGGCCTCAGTAATACTGATCTTAAGAGAACAGGACAAACTTAGCAGGCAAGAAAAGTAACAATAACAAAGATATCAAACCAGTTGTAAAGAATCCCAGCTCTATTTCAGTGGTAAAGACAAGCCTAAAGCACTGTCTTGAGCTGTTCTGCAGAATTTAAATCCCCCCACTCTGGTGCTCAAATACCAGATCAATTGGAATCTAAGGAGTGGTGATGTTGATCTTTTCTGATCCTCATGACTTCAATTAACTAAAGCTTGGGCTCTGTTAATCTTTGTCCCAATTCTATGCTGAACTCTCCTCTCTGCATGAATTGACATGTATTCTTAGCTTAAAACTTCCCCAATTTTGCTGTTCTGAAACCTTGTAACTCTGACTGGGACTTGAATCCACATGGCCCAGACTCAAACCCAGCCAAAATCCACAAACTTTTAACTAAAATCACACACCTAGTTTCAGGACTTAATGAAGCTCAGTGACAGATTTTAGAGTGAAACACACTCCACAGTCAGAATGTAAGCCATCTCAAAAGGCAAGGTGGCCTCAAAATACGGCATGGTTAGTTTTTATGGGCTGGGTAATTTCACAGGCTAATGAGTGGGAGGATTATTCAAGCTTTTTGGGGAAAGGGCAGAGATTTCCAGGAATTGGGCCCCACCTACTTTTTTGTTCTTTAATGGTCATTCTTAGAACTAACCTACTAACCTACAGTTCTAAGAATGACCATCAAAGAACAAAAAGTAGGTGGGGCCCAATTCCTGGAAAGCTCTGCCCCTTTCCCAAAAAGCTTGAATAACCCTCCCACTCATTAGCCTGTGAAAGTGAGTGTCCTTTAGCTTGTTGATGTGTTGTATAGAGCATATCAGTTCAGTTCAGTTCAGTCGCTCAGTCGTGTCCAACTCTTTGCAACCCCATGAATCGCAGCACACCAGGCCTCCCTGTCCATCACCATCTCCTGGAGTTCACTCAGACTCATGCCCATCGAGTCCATGATGCTATCCAGCCATCTCATCCTCTGTTGTCCTCCTCTGTTGTCCCCTTCTCCTCCTGCCCCCAATCCCTCCCAGCATCAGAGTCTTTTCCAATGAGTCAACTCTTCGCATGAGGTGGCCAAAGTACTGGAGTTTCAGCTTTAGCATCATTCCTTCCAAAGAAATCCCAGGGCTGATCTCCTTCAGAATGGATTGGATGGATCTCCTTGCAGTCCAAGGGACTCTCAAGAGTCTTCTCCAACACCACAGTTCAAAAGCATCAATTCTTTGGCGCTCAGCCTTCTACACAGTCCAACTCTCACAT
>SJYX01000584.1:1526456-1536807 GCA_006410675.1 Oreotragus oreotragus | reverse complement strand
TTTTTTTTTTTTTTTTTTTTGACAGTGGCTTGGAACTGTCATGGCGCCTCTGGCTGTGCCATTTAGCCTGCTGATTGAGGATCATGGTCTAGTCTGAAGTTGACTTGTCTGTCTTCTTGGACACATTTGATTCTAATTCATTTATGCTGTGTCCTCAGGCTATGTCATTCTTTCAGAAGTTGTGCCCTGCTATTTCAAAGTTAGGCTTCAGCAGTATGTGAACCAAAAACTTTCAGATGTACAGGCTGGGTTTAGAAAAGACAAAAAACCAGAGATCAAATTGCCAATGTCTGTTGGATCAAGGAGAAAGCAAGGAAATTCCGGGAAAACATTTTCTTCTGCCTTATTGACTATGCTAAATCCTTTGACTGTGTGAATCACGACAAACTGAAAAATTCTTAAAGAGATGGGAATACCAGACCACATCACCTGCCTCCTGAGAAACCTGTATGCAGGTCAAGGAGCAACAGTTAGAACCAGACAGGAAACAACTGACTGGTTCCAAATTGGGAAAGGAGTTCAAGGCTGTATACTGTCACCCTGCTTATTTAATTTCTATGCATAGTACATCATGTGAAATGCCAGGCTAGATGAATCACAAGCTGGAATCCAGATTGCCAGGAGAAATGTCAACAACCTCAGATACAGAGATGAGACCACAAATATCAACAACCTCAGATATAGAGATGATACCACTTTAATGGCAGAAAGTGAAGAGGAACTAAAGAGCCTCTTGATGAAGGTGAAAGAAGGGAGTTAAAAAGCTGGCTTGAAATTCAGCATTCNAGATGAATCACAAGCTGGAATCCAGATTGCCAGGAGAAATGTCAACAACCTCAGATACAGAGATGAGACCACAAATATCAACAACCTCAGATATAGAGATGATACCACTTTAATGGCAGAAAGTGAAGAGGAACTAAAGAGCCTCTTGATGAAGGTGAAAGAAGGGAGTTAAAAAGCTGGCTTGAAATTCAGCATTCAAAAAACTAAGATCATGGCATTTGATCCCATCATTCATAGAAGCAAACAAAAGGGGAAAAAGCGGAAGCGGTGACAGATTTTCTTTTCTTGGCACCTGTGGGGCATCACGTAGTTTGTTGTGTGTTACAGTACGTGTATACTGATCCTCAAGGTCTAGTAGGCATCTAGTGAGTGGTCTACCATCTTGGGCCTGTTTGGTTCTAATTGGTTTATGTTGTGTCCTTGGGCTATGTCATTCCTTTAAATGTTGTATCCTGCCCCCTTCCTTCCTGTTTCAAAAAGAAGGCTTTATTATCTCTTGCAGTGAGTAAAGAGAACACTGGGGATCTTTTCTAAAGCAGTGTCTCCCTGAACAGCAAAACTGGGGGAATTTTAAGCTAAGAGTACATGGCCATTTATGCAGGCACTTGGGCAGTTGACATAGACATTGGCAGAGTCCAAGCTTTAGTTGATTAAGTCATAAGGGTCAGAAAATGTCAACATCATCCTTTAGGTTCAGGATGATCTGGCAGTTGAATGTTTCAGGTGATCTTTACAACTGAAATAGAACTGGGAGTCTTCACAACTGATACATTATTTTGCTATGGTTACTTCTCTTGCCTGAGAAGTTGAAAATTATTACTGAGACCTGTTCAAGGGCAGGCTTCCCAGGTGGCGCTAGTGGTAAAGAACCTGCCTGCCAATGTAAGAGACCCAGGTTCGTTTCCTGGGTCGGGAAGATCCCCTGGAGAAGGGCCTGGCAACCCTCCAATATTCTTGCCTGGAGAATCTCGTGGACAGAGAAGCCTGGCAGGCTACAGTCCATAGTGCTGCAAAGGATCAGACACGACCGAAGTGACCTAGCACTCCACATTCAAGGGCAAGCATTGTGCCCAGGCTTAGATCACAAAATGGCATAGGTCAAAGATGGCCTCTCTTCTGTTAAGAAAGTCGTGCCTGGTTCTTTTTCTCCCCTAGCTACTTACAGTTTCCCAAGGATAATATCACAGTACCAGTATATCACAGTATCAGTATATGAGAAAAGAGAGGATGGATCCTGCGTAGGTTAAATCAATAGGAAATGACAGTAACAGACTCAATATGACCTACAAGGACCTGTATGCCAGATCCCTGCCTATCTTTCCAGTCTCATCTGATTGTGTTCGATTAACTTTTGGAGCTGCAGCTGCACTTGCCTTATGCCACACCCATCTCTGCTTTTGGCCTTAGAAGCAGAAGTGTTAGTCGCTCAGTCACGTCCAACTCTTTGCAACCCCATGGCCTGTAGCCCACAGGCTCCTCTGACCATAGAATTCTCCAGGCAAGAATGCTAGAGTGAGTTGCCACTCCCTTCCCCGGGGGATCTTCCCAACCAGGAATTGAACCTGGCTCTCTTGCATTGAAGGCAGATTCTTTATCATCTGAGCCACGAGGGAAGCCGTGCTTTTGGCCTTCCCCCTGTGCAATTCCTTCTGCCTGAAACAAGACTCCTCTTCTCATGCCCAATTTGATTGGTTCATTTCTAGTTATTTTTCAAGTCAGAACAATTATCACTTCCTCTACAAAAGCTTAAGTGGGCTTCTAAACTGAGCAGTGTCCTTTTATCTTCTCCCACAGCCACTAAACTTCTCCTTTGTAGCACCTGTCATAATTACAATGAAGTATTTAGTTGTGTAATTACTGAAGCTCTAGGAGAACACAATACTTCTGTAAATTTTAGAATATTATTCATGGAATGAATAAATAAAGTACATGAACAAATAAGCCAGCTGAAGGAATATGTGGTGGCAAAGATAGTTCTTTTTTCTCTCATTAATCTCTATATGTCTGGATCTTGTTTTTCTCCAACTCTCTCTTCCCTGTACACCAATACTAGTTTTCCCTTAGGCTGATTGTTCACTAATATCTAAAAAAGAAGATATCTTAGTTGCATAACATGTGACTGTGAGGGAAATTGAGGGCAAAAATAAAAATTTTCAATTAGGTATTTATGCAAGATACATCATGTTATTTAATGCAAAGTGCTTGCATGCTGAAACAGATAAACTTGGGTTCCACTACAAGTTGAGCCATTAACTAGCTCTTTGATTGTAAACGTTTATTCTCTCTGAGCCTTTACTCATCTGTAAACTGAAAATAGCAATCTACCACGCAGGATTCTCATAGGAATATAAAAATAGCAAGTGCTTTGTGCTTAGTACTTAGTAAGCAATCAGTATTTGGTATATATTCTTACGATATTTCACGAATCACAGAGCTGTCAATATAGTAGGAAGCATGGATTAGAAACCATGGCCATCACTACACATCACCCTGATGGAGATTCTTTTGCCACCGTATGATCCCTTTACTATTGATGTATTACCTGTGTGTGTATATGAGTCCTCAGTCATGTCCAACCCGTTGTGACCACATGGGCTGTAGCCCACCAGGCTCCTCTGTCCATGGAGTGTTTTGTGAGACACGCTTGTGTTTCGAAGGAAGCTCTGATTTCTAGAAATTCTTATTATATTATAGACACCACCTCAGCCTTGTCCAAGCACCAGCCTTTAATCCCTAATACATTTCACAGACCCCATTCCTCTTTCTCGCCAAAGCAATGATGAAACTTTATAAAGAAAATCTATAGAGCCCTCTAAGGAGATGGTAGAGGAAAGGCAAAATGAAATGAACTTTTTTAGCCCATCAGCAACTATGGACTATACAACCTGAACCACAAAAAATGGAAAGACATCTTTAAACCAATTCCCACCTCCCTCAACCCCTTTACAAGGCCTATCCTCTTCCTCCATTTATCAGCAGAATACTTTCTTAACAGACCCTACCTTTCAGGGACCTTGCTCAGTAAGTCTTTTTCACTCTCTGTATCTTTAACCACCCCCCTCAATCTGCTCTCTCCCATCGGTAAACATGCTTGAGTCTCTTCCATCTTAAAATATTCTTTCCTCAACCCCATGGCCCCCACCCCGCAGCTCCTTTGCTATCTGCTTCCTCGTCTTTGCAGCCAACCTTCTTTAAACATTGGCTCTCCCTATCTCCACATCCTCGCTTCCTGTTTATCCTTCAACCTCAGGCAATCTGGCTTCTGTCACAGGACTCTTCTCCTGAAACTCACTTTGCCAAGGATTCCAATGAATGCCCCACTGTTATATCCAAGGGACTTCTCATTACTTGTCTCAGGTAACAGCTGCTAGCCAGGTCAGACCTCCTTCATGAGGCTCGTCCTTAACTTGGCTCCCGCGACAGCACACACCTCTGGCTTTCTTCTTTGGGGGTCCCTCTTCTTTCTCTCAGACCTCACAGGGGGGTGTCCCTCTGGTTCTGTGCTAGAGAGCCGCTTTTCTTCTCACTCAGAGTGTAATGATATCTCCCTCAACTGCCACCTTTATGCAGATGGTTTGCAAATTTCTAACTCCAGTCTGAATCCAGGTTTGAGGCTCAGTTACCCAACTGCTTACTGCAACTCTCCACATGGATGTCCCTCGGGTGACTCAAACTTGATTTTCTTGATCACTGATTTCTTTTTTCTCCCACAGCTCTCAACCACCACCAGCCCCCCAGTCCCACCCCAGGTCCTCTGTTCTGATCTCTGTCTCCAGTGAATTTTACCACCAACTACCCTTGGCCAGCTCAGAAACCCAGGTGACATTCTGGAGCCCTGCCTCTGCTTCATCTTCCTTCCAAGCAGTTTACTTGGCTCTATTTCTTCTGCCTCTGTGATACCCATGGAGCTGTCCGTTTCTCTCCTTCTTGTTGCCTAATCTCTAATGGGAGACCACTCTAATTTTTCCTCAGTCACTACCCCAGTCTCCCCATGGGTGCCCTAGCCCCTGCCATTGTGTTCTCTCAATTCACTCTCCCCAGTGCTACTAGGGATGTACTTCCAACATCCACAGCTGATCACTTTCCTCCCTCTTAAAACCAACCATTGACTTCCTACTGCACTTAAGGCCACAACCCAAACCCCTTATCATGAGTATCACTAACTCAAGAACTGGTCCCCACACGCTGCCACAGCCTAAGCAGCCACCCTCTTCCTCTTCACTTCCTATGCAAGTCATCTGGAATGCGCTTTTTCTCTCAGACGCATCATGCTCTCTCCTGTCCCTGTTCTTCATATATTCTTTGATCTCCACCAAGCGGTCTTCTCTGACTTTCTACTTGGCTTGAATAATTCCTATTCATCTTTAAGCTCTCATTCTAGGTATCATGTTACTTTCATGGAAAGTTTGCCCTGAGCTTGCAAGTATGAGGTAAGCACCCTTCTGACTGTACTCTAGCACACAACATAGAGTGTCTTATCATTGCCTATATACATGTCAAAAGCAAAGATCATGGTATCTGGTCCCATCACTTCATAGCAAATAGATAGGGAAACAATGGAAACAGTGACAGACTTTATTTTCTTGGGCTCCAAAATCACTGCAGATGGTGACTGTGGCCCTGAAATTAAAAGACACTTACTCCTTGGAAGAATAGCTATGACAAACCTAGACAATTTATTAAAAAGCAGAGACTTTACTTTGCCAACAAAGGTCCACATAGACAAAGCTATTGTTTTTCCGGTAGTCAGGTACAGATGTGAGAGCTGGACAATTAAAAAAAAAAAAAAGAAAGAAACAGCACTGAAGAATTGATGCCTTTGAACTGTGGTGTTGGAGAAGATTCTTAAGTCACTTGGACAGCAAGGAGATCAAACCAGTCAATCCTAAAAGAAATCAACCCTGAATATTCATATGAAGGACTGATACTGAAGCTGAAATTTCAATACTCTGGCCACCCAATGCAAAGAGCTGACTCATTGGAAAATACCAGGATGCTGGGAAAGATTGAAGGTAGGAGAAGAAGGGGACAACAGAGGACCAGCTGGTTGGATGGCATCACCAACTCAACAGACATGAGTTTGAGCAAATTCTGGGAGATGGTGAAGGACAGGGAAACCTGGCGTGCAACAGCCCACAGGATCACAAAGAGTCAGATGTGACTGATCAACTGAACAACAATTTACATGCCTGTTTTCCCACCTGACAACCTGCTCTTGGCAGGTAGGCAACACATTATTGTTCACTGTTATATCACTGAATGAGAGAATAAATATATTGAAGTGAGAATAATCCAGTGAACCATCACCACATAAGTTCAATTTTAATTACAGAATTAGGCTGAGAGAGTAGAGCCTGGGAAATGCCCCTAGTGTGAAACAAGGATGACCAGATATGTCATTATTATTGCATCTTTAATGGATGTTGTTGCAATGGTATTTCTATTCCTTTCTGATTCTGCTATGATCTGAGGATCTCCTGGGCAGATCTTCATAATGGTGGGTGCCATTTGACTCTGGTGATGGTTATGTGCTGATTAAGCTGCCTCTCAGGAATATGAAATTGAAACACAAATGACACATCAGTATCTCAAGCACCACCATAACCCATGACAGTTTAGAAACTTCAGATTACCCATTCGGTAGTAAGACTTCACTTCTAAAGCTTAAAAAAATTTTTTTTCTGAGAAAGCATCTTGCCTAGGTTAGTTTTCACTCACTTCAAATTGTTTGGTAATCGACTCCCAAACCTTTGCATTTACAGCACAACCCTTTCATGAGCAAAGCAGTTCAAAAGGTGGGGCCTACAATTTAGTGCTAAGGTCAATAAAGCTATGCTTTTGAATTGTATGCATTATCCGCAGATCTGTACTGTCCATGTCAGGCAGAAGTCTAAAAAGACCAAAAGTAGAAATATATGCCAGCAAACAAAATAATTATTGTCACCAAGAACTAACAATTCTATAGTAAATTTATTAAACATCAGTGCTTTTCTTTCCCCCTAAAAATATATGGCACGTAATGAAGTGCTCTTGTTTGGTAAGCAGCCGTTTTGGAGAACACTCTCATTTGCTAGCGTTGTATGAAACTTGCCTTTTCATGAAATAGTTTAAAGCAAAATGATTTACTCATTCCAAATTGTGTGTATGAAGTTTCATTTTGAGTTTTAGTTTCATTAGAAAATCTGTGAGTTCGTAACTAACTTAAACTAAATCTACTAAACCCCACCCTCTACAGCCCTATTCAATAAAAGGGGGATTATTTCGATACATTTCAGATTTTTTTAAATTGCTTTTTATGTAAATGTAAGTCTATGTCTTCTCATCTAACGACTGCTCCATTAAACCCTCCGCCCCATGCACCTATAACCAAAATCTCTCTTTATGCTCTGAGAGGAAAGACTGCAAGGAAGAACTCCAGTGTTTATCTTTCATACCTTTGAGTAAATTGTTATTCTTTCACTTAAGAAATGTTTTTAGGTAATAGATTAACTATCCCCTCACATTTGAGTGGGGAGAAGGCAATGGCACCCCACTCCAGTACTGTTGCCTGGAAAACCCCATGGACAGAGGAGCCTGGTGGGCTGCAGTCTGTGGGGTCGCTAAGAGTCGGACATGACTGAGCGACTTCACTTTCACTTTTCACTTTCATGCATTGGAGAAGGAAATGGCAACCCACTCCAGTGTTCTTGCCTGGAGAATCCCAGGGATGGGGGAGCCTGGTGGGCTGCCATCTATGGGGTCGCACAGGGTCGGGCACGACTGAAGCAACTTAGCAGCAGCAGCAGCACATTTTAGTGAACAGAATGCCTACCACAATGGCTGGGCTACATTAAAATATAAACAAATAAATAAACAAATGAAAACACTGAACACAGTAAATGTTTCCATTACTGTAGCTTTCTGCTCTGCCTGTGTGACCACCAGCAAAGAATGCAAACGTATCAGCCTAGGATACAATGTCACAAGTTGGTCAGAACATTTTTTTCTGCTCCCAAGAAGGAATTAAAGTTGTTTTATATGTTTCCCTTTGGTTGTGGAAAAGTATTGAAGAACACTTAAGTCTAAGAAGGTATCACCTGCTGTGTGACCCTGGGCAAGTTACTTAATCTTTCTGACATGTCCCCTTATATATTGAACACATGTTTCCTAGTGTTAAAAAATAAAATAAAATGGGATTCGTAAATGTCTCATCTATTTTAAAGATTATTACAAATACTAAATGAGATAATACATATTAAATATTTGGGGTAGGTTTAAACTACAGACCTACACGGTGTTATTTACTCATATCAGATTGAGTTTAACACTTCCAATAACTGTTTTTATTAGTTTCTCTTTTTAAATTTTTTTAATATCTATTTTGTGAGTTGCTAACAGTGGGCCTTTACCTTTAACAGTGGGTCTTACCCACCAAAATTATGATTTTACCCTCCCCTTTTTTCCCTTTTCTTTAAGTTTGAAATTTAGAGAGACTCTTGATTCTTGACAGTAGTTATTAATGTTCTAAGATTTAAGGAGAATCAGGAATGTCTCTTTTATTAAACTACATTAGTATTATCACTAGGATTCCACCCACCTGACATCTTCCAGCCCTGTGCTAAGCACACCATTCTCCAACAGTTCTCTCTTCCTTCTCTCTCTCTACCTAGTCTAACTAGGGTCAGTGATCATAAGATTTCAGAGAAATAAGTGTTAGGGACCACCAAGCAAATGCTTCTTTAGCATTCTTTCTTATTTTTTTACTCTTTTTTAAAGATTGATTTATTCTAATTGAAGGATAATTACAATATTGGGATGGTTTTTGCCATACATCAGTTCGAATTGGCCATAGGTATACATGTGTCCTCTCCATTCTGAATTCCCCTCCCACCTCCCTCCCCACCAATCCCTCTAGGTTGTCACAGAGCACTGGTTTTGGGTGCCCTGCCTCATACATTGAATTTGAACTGGTTATCTATTTTACATATGGTAATGTTTATGTTTCAATGCTATTCTCCCAAGTTATCTGACCCTCTCCTCCCACTGAGTCCAAAATAGCATCTGGTTTTGATGTTCTGATTTAATGTGTGTATGTATTTCTTTTCACCTTCTACTCAAACTGCTCTTTCAAGAACACCTATTTTGTGGTCAGTGCTAAAATATAATTTATTCTCTTGGGGATTAAAGTCATTGTGAAATGCAGAACAATTGCTTGGCAATCAACCCACGTTCAACTTAGAGGCATGCCTAATTACTGACAGATCAAGGAGATTTTCTGCCAAATAGTAATAGTATTCTATTCTAAGATATAAAATAAGAAAACAAGTTAAACAGAGGTTGGTGGTTTAGATCTTTGCAGGAAACTACTTCGCCTTCCCACAGGCTCTGAGTTGGCATGAGACAGATCTCATTACACTTTCTCACACATCTCTTGAAAGTATGAAAACACACTTAAAATATTTGAAGAAAACTGGATGTCAAGTACTCTTAATTTTTCTTTCTTTTCCATACAGAGTATCATAAGAAAGGAAAGAATCTAACTCATGGGGGCCTAAAATTAGTTTAATCTGTAAAGCTCTTCCTTTCAGGAAGAGCTGCACTAATAGTTAGCATGGTGCTTTGTAATATATTCATAAACTACTGCCTGACTATCATTTTGGAAAAAGAAAGAAATCAGAATCAATTTGTCTAATTGCCTGTATTAAAGATTTGTCTACATTTTTAAAGAAAACCATAATAAAACTAAGCCAATAGACTTTTCCTATTAGAACAAAAATAGTCTTCACCAGTTGAACTCGGGCAACCTTGAACACTTCCTCTCCTCTGCACCAAGCCACCAGTCCTATAGTTTGCATTTTCCCCTGCTTCTTCCTTTTCATGACTGATACTTGGGATCATTCTTTGGCAGCTAATTACTTATCTTTTTCTCAAAGGAGAGTCTTTATTTTTAACCTGCTATAAGACAACTTAGACGGGTTTGCTGCTGCTGCTAAGTCGCTTCAGTTGTGTTTGATTCTGTGTGACCCCATAGATGGCAGCCCACCAGGCTCCTTTATCCCTGGGATTCTCCAGGCAAGAGTACTGAGTGGGTTGTCATTTCCTTCTCCAATGCATGCATGCATGCTAAGGGGCTTCGGTCATGTCCAACTCTGTGCAACCCCGTGGACAGCAGCCCACCAGGGTCCTCCATCCATGGGATTCTCTAGGCAAGAATGCTGGAGTGGGTTGCCATTTCCCTCTCCTCTTAGAAGGAATTAACCAATCTGAAATACAGAAAGGGAGTCCCAGGCAGATTTTCTGGATTTTTGCAAAGGTATGAGGGCTTCACCAGAATGCAGAGATACACACTGTTTGCTATTTGTCATGGGATGCTCCATGAATAACAACAGTGTGTGCCTATTAACTATTAATATTGTGTGTAAGCATTAATCATGTTCATCATATTTTTACACACTAGGCTATACCAGTGATTTTTTTTTTCTGTATATTTATTGGTACTTCTTTATGCATATGACTGAGTATCTTGGCTTTCCTCTTTTAGAATAGAATCCCTGATTCTTGAAGCTAGGTATAGCCTTTTTTTTTT
>SJYX01000584.1:1499650-1522150 GCA_006410675.1 Oreotragus oreotragus | reverse complement strand
GTTTAAGAGGTGATCCTTTATTTGCAGGCATCACTTTTCATTTTTATAAGATGGGAATTAAAGGCCATTTTGAATGTGGCATATGATTTTCAATATTAAACTTTTATTAGTGTGTAGCTAACCATAAAAGACTAGTGTACAAAAACTTCTTTTTTATTTACTTTACAATATTGTATTGGTTTTGCCATTCATTGTCATGAATCCATCATGGGGGTACATGTGTTCCCCATCCTGAACTCCCCCTCCCTCCTCCCTCCCCGTACCATCCCTCTGGGTCATCCCAGTGCACCAGCCCCAAGCACCCTGTNATTTACTTTACAATATTGTATTGGTTTTGCCATTCATTGTCATGAATCCATCATGGGGGTACATGTGTTCCCCATCCTGAACTCCCCCTCCCTCCTCCCTCCCCGTACCATCCCTCTGGGTCATCCCAGTGCACCAGCCCCAAGCACCCTGTATCATGCATTGAACCTGGGCTGGTGATTCCTTTCACATATGATAATTCGCATGAAAAACGTTTTTTAAATTAACTGTTCGTTTCTTTTGCTTTTGGCTGTGCTGGGTCTTCGTTGCTGTGTGGGCTTTCTCTAGTCCTGAGAGGGAGCTACTGTCCCATGCCGTGTGCAGGCTTCCCATTGCGGTGGCTTCCCCTGTTGCAGAGTACAGGCGCAGGTTCTAGCCGCGTGGGCTTCAGTAGTTGCATCTCGTGGGCTCTGGAGCGCCAGCTCAGTAGTTGTGGTGAGTGGACTGTTGCCCTGCGGCATATGAAATCTTTGGACCATTGGCAGGCAGATTTCTAGTTGTAGAGAACAGGAGGCTGCTCCTCATTGTGGTGCATGGGCCTCTCATTGTGGGGGCTTCTCTCTCTGCAGAGCACAGACTCTAGAGCCCCAGTTACACGCATGCCCAGTAGTTGTGGCATGTGGAATCTTCTTGTACCAGTGATGGAGTCGTTTCCTGTATTGGTGGGTGGATTCTCCTCCACTGTACCACCAGATAAGTCCCCCCCACCAAATACTTTTAAAACTATAAAAATCTTCTATCAATGTAGACTGGTGCTGAAGGAATTACTAATAAACTTCATTACTGAAGCTTATCACTGAAGAAGAAGAAGTGAAGTCGCTCAGTTGTGCCTGACTCTTTGCAACCCCATGGACTGTAACCTACCAGGCTCCTCGGTCCATGGAATTTTTCAGGCAAGAGTACTGGAGTGGGTTGCCAGTTCCTTCTCCAGGGGATCTTCCTGACTCAGGGATCGAACCCCGGTCTCCTGCATTGCAGGAAGACGCTTTACCGTCTGAGCCTATCACTGAAGCTGAAAAATTATTCTCTCATAGAAAGTGGGACATTAAATGTGTTACCAAATTTGGATGAGAGGAAGAGTAGTTACTGGATTGCAGATTCAGAATTCATGAGAAGGAAAGACAAGGATGTCAGGAACATATTGGCAATAATTCTAGAGGCATTTCCATGAGATCTCTAGTGATCCTAATAGCCTTTTTATAACATCTTTGGCAGTTTTTTAATCAGATTAGATTTCTGAGTTTCATATGACATCTTGTTTTAACCCCCATTAAGTCAGTAGACACATTTGGTTTGAGTGCTAGGATTATATTATTTATATCTATTTCTTTAAAAAATTCCAAATTATAGAAAGAGAAATTAACCATATGAAACAAGGTCAGGAAAAAAAAATAAGAATCACATTAACAAAAGAGAATCGTAATATTATGATCCTTGGCTTTAGACAATGATTATTTATATTAGTAACAATGTATATCAATCAATAATTTAAAGTGTTCTAAATGTTTCATCTCTTGGAGATTTTTTTTTTTTTTCAAACTGGCAATCGACTTATGTTAAATAGATACCTTGTATGGTGCTCAGTAATGTCACTAGACAAAAGAAACAAGAAAGTCCCTTCACAGCAATGACTGCTGTGCTGTTTGAAGGTCAACTGTCTCTTAAGCATGCAGAGAATCTTTATCACGTCATGCTTCAGAAATATGTTTTTGGAGATGGGAAACAACAGGCCATAATTTAATGTTTTTGTTAAACCACTGTAATTCTTTCAAAGGACTATGTACCACAACTCTTTTCTCTCTGTTAAAGAGAAAATCAAGTCCTTAAGAAAATTTTCTTTTCTGCAGGAGGAGAGGAACTTAAGAATCACCTATTATTTTTTGTTAGTACAAGAAATTTGCATTGTAAAGCAAGCTGCTGTTGTCAGCTCTTTAAAGGACAGAGCAGACAGGAAGCTGCCTCCACCCTAAGAGGCTTAGAGACCAGCAACTGAGTTAGACAGCAGGTGCCCAGGCCAATCAAGTCAATTTTCTAACACAGAATAGCATGTCGTGGAACTTGTTCTATTAGGCTTTTTTTCTCTGATAAGGAAGCAAGGATTTTTCTGTGTGGAAGCAGTGCTGGTCCTTCTAATTGGAGGGGGGGAAATGGTAAGGAGTTTGATAACAACTGACTGTTGTTAAAACAACAAATTTATCTTTTAAAAACACATTATCCACACCTATAAGAGAAGGAATCTCAAGAATGCACACAATTAATAAAAGCTGGCTCTGAATTACTCATACAAATGTGCACTAATATTTAGTAAACAGCTGATTATGTGCACTATAGCTTTTATTTCCCAGAAATAGAGGTTAAGAAAGAGGGTGTTTCTTTCTTTCTTTTTTTGATCAACAATACAAAAAATTTACTAAAATATTTTATACCTGTAGACTTAGAATTTTACTTCCTTTTGCTGTTGAAAAGTCACAATAGCCAAGAGGAGTAAGGAATTTTCTTTCAAATTAACAAAATGTCATGGTGGTTAAGGGTGGGGTGGGGTGCAGAGAAGTTGGCAAGAAAAGGTTCAGGGCCTGTCGAAAAACCAACTGCAAGTCAAGTGTGATTCCAGACAGACAAGAACCACCTGTTACAACACAGAGAGAGGGAGGTGTTTAAAAGATAAATGAGAAGGAGGTGACCCTACAGATCATTTCCCCAGTTATCAGATACATAAGGAAGGGAGCATTCAGGTAGTCATAGCAAACTCATGTCAGTACAATATTTGCCGCATGGTATTCAATGTAAGAAGACATATATTTACGTATATATTTCTAGTCAAGCAAGAAAATCTCCTGGAAGTAGAGAGTTTATGATTGGTAATAGTATTAAATATAACTACCTGGGCACTTAGTGTCATATTTAATTCTCACAACACACTGTTTTAAGATGGGTTTCCCTAGTGGCTCAGACAGTAAAGAATCTGCCTGCAATGCAGGAGACCCAGGAAAGATCCCCTGGAGAAGGGAAAGGCAACCCACTCCAGTATTCTTACCTGGAGAATTCCATGGACAGAAGAGCCTGGCAGGCTACAGTCTGTGGGATCACCAGGAGTAGCACACCACTGAGAGACTACCACTTCATACTTGACAGATGAGGGGACTGATACACAAAGCCTTAAGTACCATGCTCAAGGTTACACACTTAGTACGGGGTGGAGTCAAGATCCATCTAGGTCTGTCTGACTCCAAAGCCCATGTTTTCCACAATTCCGCTGTTTTGTCCTGGACACAAAGGTAGGTCACAGTCTTCAGGAAACTTTACTTTTGGGACTTGAAAACCAAATTACAAGGCACCTCTTAAACAGCTTACAGCTCATTAGCAATTACCAAGACTTCAAAGACACATTTGTGTGCAGTTAAAAAACTTGGAAATTCATTTTACATGAGTGCTTAGTGAAACGAATGATCTTGCTTAGACAAGTTCGAAACCAGAAGTCGAAGTCAACTTTGTCTCAAAGTGGAATAAACAATGTTTCATTGGAACACACTTTAAACGCTCTTCTTTGTAACAATGTAACATACAAAGAGTTCCCTTTTAAAAGCCTTTTCAAAGAGGAAATATTCCGATCTCATAAAGTTAGGTAAAGCCTTCACTTCTAAAGAAATTACAGACAAAAAATGTGAGCTATACAAAATATCTTCGGGGAAGGCAATGGCACCCCACCCCAGTACTCTTGCCTGGAGAGTCCAATGGACGGAGTAGCCTGGTGGGCTGCCGTCTGTGGGGTCACGCAGAGTCGGACACGACTGGGGTGACTTAGCAGCAGCATACAAAATATCTTGTGTTGACTTGAGAATAGCGTGGTCACAATGTAGCGATCCGATCACAATGTAGCGATCCGATCACAGTGTAGCGATCCCAAAACAGATGTGCCTCCAAAAATCTATCTAAAATTTGAATGCCAGTAACGTGAGAATGTCTAATAGAGGGCGAATCTCAAAAACTATCAATCTGATATAACGATTCACATGGGCTTTGTTATTTACCTCAACTTCAACATAAATGATTCTTCTTTTCAACAAAGCATTAAAAAGAGAAGAAAATCTACTCGGCAATAGAAAAGAAAAACTGTCAACGGATGCGAATGATTACAGAATCCCGAACGTCAGGGAAACTCGAGAGTCCGTCATTCGGAGTTTACTTTTTTACAGGTCGATTTCTTCATTACTTAATTATAAGGCTGGGCGTTTTTGCAAAATAGAGGCTCTTACGCGAGTAAACTTAACCATTTGAAATTGCAGGTTTATTTCTTACGACAGAATTTAGGGAGAAGTAAGGAGTCAGTGTTGAGAAAGTCCTCTCGGATCTGCGTGAATCCTTCTTCTCAGGCCACGTGGCCAAAGTAAACAGAAGGTGGGCTGGGGCGGTGAGAAGCGGGCCTCGCTCAATTTCCTAATTTGTCGAGTCTTTGAGACTACAGGCCCCTAAAGCACTAAGGTCATGCCCTCTGAGAAACTGGGGAGTGCTTCTGCGGAGCGAGATTAAAACGACCGTGTGGAGGGGATGCCAAGGCGGGGGCGGGGCGGGGCGGGTGGACCTGCCAGAGGTTGGGGTGCGGGCCCGAGCGGGCGAAGGTGGGTGCGCTCCGGGGCGTGCGCGGGGATANGAAAACTTACCTTTGTGAGTCCGGCCGGCCGCTCGCCCGGCCTTTTAGCCTCCGGAAAGTGATTTTTCTCTGCTTTCCTTTCTGAACTAGTTCAGCCGTCGGGGGGCAAGACTTTTTCCTTGGCTCTTCCCGCACCCCCCTCCCTCGGTGGAAGGCAGCCGAGCCCCGGGTTTATCGCGCCCGCCCCCGGGGAGCACACGGACCCAGCGGTTTCGACCCTTTTCTCCGCTGGGGGTCTGCATCTGAGTGTGCGTCTGCGTCCGCCCCCTTCTGCCTGCCCCGTGTCCCCCTTTCGGGGGGCCGCGCTCAGCGAGTGTCCCGGCGAGTGGAACAGGAGTCCACGCGCTCCGGGGTTGTTGTGTGTTGGGTTTTTTTTTCTTTGCCCGCTGAAGTACGCGTGTTTTGTTAGCGCTGCGGAGCCGAGAGAGCAAAGAATAGTTTCTCGGCTTCCCCAGACAAGATCCGAACCCCACTTTTCTCAAGGTCCATCAGCTCCGCGATGGGCTGTACCTTCCAGCGTGGGGGAGCGTGTGTGAGAGCATTTGTGGGCAAATCTGTGTCCTGGCTTTGTGCTTCTCCCACATCAGCTTCGTCGGGTTCGCCGGTAAGTGACAGGCAGACACAAAGGCAGGCGCAGGCCGGGGGAGGGGGCAGCCGGGCGGCGCGGGGACGGGGGAGAGGGGAGAGTCGGAAGACTGCAAGGTCAGGGGCGCAGAAAGGAATGAAACCCAATCCCAGGGAAGAAACGGAGAAGCAGAGAGCAGACTTCTCACAGTCTCGGCCGAATTTCTCTTTTTCGCAGTTCTCTGGTCTTTTTATCTTTCTGCCTTTCTGTGTGTCCCTTTTCTCCTCCCGTTCTTCTTTCTTTTTCCTTCTTCCTTCACTCATACATGACTCTTGATGAATCTTTTTCATGGAGGCCGCTCTTCTACTGATACTAAGCTAAGTTTCTATGGAGAGTTTTCTATCTGTGGCAAAATAAAGTGTGGGCTGGATAGACTGCTGGGAAGGTCGAATGCGAAATATAAGTGAAATTTACAGGCTGTTGCCCTCATGACATACTTTTCATTGTATTGAGTGAGTTTTTCTCCTCCTCCTTGTACTGTTTAGGAATTGAAAAGGGGTCATTTTCCAGTCGTTTAAAATTTAGTAAAATGTTTTTATATTTGCCTGTCTAGGGAGAATACAGCCACAGTTTAAAAGATCGAATCCTACATCATGCTTTTCTTTCTCCAGTCAGGGATAGATAATGGCAAATCCAAATCCAAAAATATTCATCAATAAATGATCCAACATAAAAGTAAGATTCTATCTTAGAGACAGTTGGAAATGTAATAGGAAAGATACTGGCTATGGTCTGGTTTGATTTAAGGCTGTGGGTATTGTTGCCTGGCTAATGAAATCATTATATTTGCATTTTAATGGAAAGTCGAAATACTGGAGGGGAGTTATATTCTTTTCCTTGTTTGCTTGTGTGTTTCATAATAGGTTTGAAGTAGAATATACATTTCAATATAATAAATACTGATATTTTAATGCTATTAAACAGAGAAGTGTTAGTGAAGGATTGGAAAGTCAAACACGTTTAGAAGTCATGTATACGATTAAAAGATGGATGGGGGAAAAACACAATAATGGACATTGCTCCATAAATCACATCTCCAAAACTACTTGTTCTTCAAGTAGTTCACTTTGTAACTCAACGTTTTGATCTATGGAAAGCAGTTAAGTTTAATCGTTGTAGAGGCATGGTTACAAGGGAGACATGTTACTCATCTTTGTGGAATAGAAACAGCTCATTTGGTTGTTCTTATTTGTCCTCAACTAATAAAGAAAACACAGAATTTAGCAGAAATGCTTACTATCTGTTGAGAAAACTGTGGTTAATTATCCCAGCAATTCAGAATTTAAAATATATAATTCCTTTTGCCAAGAGTAGTATCTGACTACTTTGGGGGGACTTTTCCAATGTTGTGTATACTGTCTTCAGGCTATTCAATTAATAATAGATATAATATTTATTGCTCACATTGATAAATAAGCATATCTACATTGGTTAATCATTTTAAATGTGACCATTAAGGCCTGTTCTTTCCCAGCATCCAATTTAGACTCTTTTCTGAAAGTAGCTGCTAATGAATATTGTATGAGGGACTTCAGTGATTATAAGAAGGACCTGTACATTTTATTCACCAATCCAAATAAAAGTGTTTCCTCTTTTATTAGAAAAATTACTCGAATTACTATGGACTAGTTTACAATGAAAGATATAACCTCAGCTCTTTGTTTACCATATTTGTGAAAGTTAGTGCTACCTGGATGCTCCAAAAATTTCACAGCTTGACCTGTTTTGGGTAATTGAATTGTAGTGGAGTCACAGTGGAGACAAGATAGGTTTTCTTAAACTACAGTATTGTTTTGCTTATGTTTAAAAATTGAGCTAATGGTTAAAGAGAAATTAACTTGGAATAAGGGAAGTCTCTTGTCTTATTTAAATTCACACATTTACCAAACTTCTTAGGGCTCTAATTAGGTCTGGCCTCATACTGGTCCATGCCAGGAGCCAATGAGATTGATAGGATTTTGATTCAGTGGCACATGGACCTAGACATTGGCAGGTCCGAGTCACTCCCAGCAAGTGAAATGCAGCTGCCCAGGAGTTGTTATGACAGACTTCCAGAGTTCTGTTTGGGCACTAGACTTATATATAATAAAGACTGGAGTTAATGTTTTGGTTTCACTTGTTGGAGTTAGAATTTCTCTATCAGTTTCTCCAGTGCTCCACCCATACACACTGCTGTAAGCCAGATGTCACTATTGAAATGTATTTCCTTATTTGCCAGCTCATTAAGAAGTTCTTATGATTCACAGAAACACCTGGCAGAATACCTTCTTATTTTTCATCCTGCACCAAATCCAAGTTAGTATATTCTTATGAATTCTCAAGAAATTACCATAAAATGTTCTCAAAAGCTATAGATGTTTGACAATGTTTAGAATGTCTGATATTTAGAAAGTGTTCAATCTGCTTTTCTTTGCCCTAATTCCTTCTACTACAAGAGGTCAATTGTTGTCTTTGTTGTTGATGTTGTTACTTGGAAGCATTTAATAGTCTTACCTAGCTATCTTCACTAGGAAGAGGCTTCTTTTGTAAACAACCGGGTAGACTGTTCCACTCTAATCTTTCTGAGTGATGGAGACAGGTTAAAACTTTGGATCAGCTAGCTGTCAGTGCTGGTTCATGAAAGTAACATTTTCTCAACTATGAGGCCATCACTGCACAGTAGTTCTTAAGAGTAGTAATGGTACCAGAGCCAGTAGCAAGAAAATATCTCTTAAGCCAGCTTTACAAATGGAGTCTTAACTGTGGGAGAGTCAGGTTGCCAAGTGGAGCTGGTGGTTATCTTAGAAACTGTGTTGAAGAACACAGCCACAAATGATTTTGCCAATGTACAGTATTTACTTGGTCTAGATCTCCAGTTTCTATTTTGGTTCACTGCCCAAACTCAGTGATTACTGTGGCATTATTTAAGAAGGTTACGTCGTGCATCTGTTGTTTTGGTATGTTGTAGGAGAGAAGAGTTTCAGAAAGGAAGAGGGTAAAGCAATACACCTGAATCATTGTGACTAGCAGCCAAAAAGAATTGTGTGTATTTGCTTATGTCCAACATTATCCTTTAAATTGTGCATTGCAGAAAAATCCTAAGATAGACATACAATACTTTCTCAGTAAAGTAGATTTTGGTCGCCCATTCCAAAATAGTAAATTCTATCAGCTTTCATTTATACCTTTTCCACTTGTCATGAAATGCAGTTAAATGTGCCAGGTTTCAAGAAGTATAAATAGATGGTAGGTGGAATTTCAATATTTTGTGTAAAAATAAATTCAGTGATAATGTCAGCCTACCTACAGTATTAGGAATTTGGAAATCAATAGTTTATACTGAGGATTGTTCCTCAAAGAGACTGGAATTCAAGCTTTGGATAATCTGAGAATTAAAAGATGAGTGACTTGGGATGAAGTGTTTTGGAGGACAATTTAGGACATAAAATGAAGTGATTGCTTCACTAAAAATACCATAAATGTTTCTTTCGAGTTAGATTTATGTCTGTTGAAAGATTTATGTTCTGACAATAGCATTGAAACAAGTATAGTATCATATGTGAAATAGATCGCAAGTCCAGGTTCGATGCATGAGACAGGGTGCTCAGGGCTGGTGCACTGGGATGACCCTGAGGGATGGGATGGGGAAGGAGGAGGGAGGGGGTTCAGGATGGGGAACACATGATTCATGTGAATGTATGGCAAAAACCACTACAATATTGTAATTAGCCTCCAATTAAAATAAATTAATTTTTTTTAAAGAGTTATGTTCTATGTCTTTTTATTCCCTAATAGAATCTATTGGTTTGCTACTAAGTCAAGGTTTAATTTGTTGGGGGTCAGGGGTGGTGGAGTGAAGGTGTTCAGAGGGTACTAACTTCCAGTTATAAAATTAATAAGTGCTGGGTTGAAAGCATAGTATGGTGACTATAGCCAGCAACACTGTATTGTATATTTGAAAGTTGCTGGTAACTATGTGAAATCATGGATGTGTTAACTAACCTTATTGTGGTAGTCATTTCCCAATATATACCTATTATAAATTGTTACATTGTATACTCTAAATTGATACAATGTTATACATCAGTTACTCTAAATAAAAGCTGAGGGGGGAAAGATATAATGAATGATGTAGAAGTAGCTAAAAAATGTCATTTAACTGGAAAATGTGTAATCTGTTCTCAATGCATAAGAGAAAAAGTAAAAGGTCTTTGGTGATACCAATGATGAAAGCAATGATGCTGCTTTTTCCTTAAATGTAACTTCTACAGGTTATGGCAGTTGTCCCATAAAAGCCATCCATTATAAGCATACAGTTGAAAGATGTTTAGTAAATTTATATTTTTAGGCTGAAAATTTTATTGAGCTAGTTGTAGATTCACATGTCGTTGTATGAACTAATAATTGGATATGGACATTCTGTCCAGTATTCCCCAGTGGTAACATTTTGCAAAACCATAGTATAATATCCCAGTCAGGAGACTGACATTGATGTAGTCTACTAACCTTGCTCAGATTTGACTTGAATGTTTGTGTATGTGTGTATTTCATTCTATATACCATTTTAAAGATAATTTAATCATTTGATCAGATAATTTTAAACATTTCCCCCTCTGAAAACAGAAGTTTAACAGTTTTACTTCATAAATCATGTGATTGTGCAGCCATGCCTTATTAAAATTTGTATCAGAATATAGGTTTTTGTTTATTCACATATTTTAAGTTGTTATAACATTTTATGACATTTCAAGTTACATCATTTGATTCTTATCACAACTATAGAGATAGGTGGTGGTGGTGTTATCCCTAACTCTGGAGAGGAAACTAATGCACAGTGAGATTAAATAACTTGCCCAAGTTCATACAGCCAGTACATGTCTTAGTTAGGATTTGAATTTAAGCAGTCTGTCTCTGGAGTCAGTCTTTTAACCACTATACTATACCTCCACTAATTTGATTCTTATCACAACTATAGAGATAGGTGGTGGTGGTGTTATCCCTAACTCTGGAGAGGAAACTAATGCACAGTGAGATTAAATAACTTGCCCAAGTTCATACAGCCAGTACATGTCTTAGTTAGGATTTGAATTTAAGCAGTCTGTCTCTGGAGTCAGTCTTTTAACCACTATACTATACCTCCACTAATAATAAACACGTAGCGGTAACATAGGCTGTGTAGGGAAAGTCATAAAAGGAGACTTAAAATGCATGCAACTATCTACACAAAGCCTTGTGCCTGAATATTCATAGCAGCATTATTTTTTTTTTCATCGCAGCATTATTAACAACATACATGTGAAATCAGTTTGAGAAAAGAAACGGGTCTGCAGAAGTCTTTGTGATGCCAAGAGAAGTGGGAAAAAGAATCTGAACATTGATGGCTCTCCATGTTTTGTGACATATAGCCAGTCTTTACAAACATCAACACAATTTTACAGATTGTTAATGGTAAAATGAGTTCAGATTTTTAGGAATAGTCCCTATGAAATTAGGACATTATTTTTGACACACAGGGATTACTTGGGGTTGGCTTCATTTTAATTTCTAACTTTATATACTTCCAGATACCAAACATTCTTCTTTCCCTTTTATCCTGTTGAGAATGATGCCAGTTGGGTCCCTTACCTTGATACCGTGACTGTTAACAGCTCCGGGGGAAGAGCCAATGATCTTGAAGCATTCAGCTTTAATAACGTGTGCCTGTGGTTATACTCACTGAGGACATGTCTTGGCTTCATATAATTACTGTAATCATTACTTTTTCAAGGAATAGCTATAGAAATGACCCAGAGATACCTTTTAAGAGTATGATTATAGCATTTACTTGTAGGTTTGTTGTATATTTGTGCCAGGTTCAAGTTAGACACTCTTGTTAGAACCTTTTAACCCATCAAGAAGTTGACATAGTGATTGTTCAGTTCAGTTGCTCAGTCATGTCTGACTCTTTGCGACCCCATGGACTGCAGCATACCAGGCTTCCCTGTCCATCACCAACTCCCTGAGCTTGCTCAAACTCATGTCCATTGAGTTGGTGATGCCATCCAACCATCTCATCCTCTGTCATCCCCTTCTCCTCCTGCCTTCAAACTTTCCCAGCATCAGGGTCTTTTCCAATGAGTCAGTTCTTCGAATCAGGTGGCCAAAGTATTGGAGTTTCCGCATCAGCCTCAGTCCTTCCAATGAATATTAAGGACTGATTTCCTTTAGGATGGTCTGGTTGAATCTCCTTTCTGTCCATGGGACTCTCAAGAGTCTTCTCCAACACCACAGTTCAAAATCATCAATTATTTGGTGCTCAGTTTTCTTTATAGTCCAGCTCTCACATCCGTACATGACTACTGAAAAAGCCATAGCTTTGACTAGACAGACTTTTGTGGGCAAAGTAATGTCTCTGCTTTTTAATATGCTCTCTAGGTTGGTCATAGCTTTTCTTCCAAGGAGCAAGCATCTTTTAATTTCATGGTTGCAGTCACCATCCACAGTGATTTTGGAGCCCAAGAAAATAAAGTCCATCACTGCTTCCATTGTTTACCCATCTATTTGCCATGAAGTGATGGGACCGGATGCCATGATCTTAGTTTTCTGAATGTTGAATTTTAAGCCAACTTTTTCACTCTTCTCTTTCACTTTCATCAAGAGACTCTAGTTCTTCTTCACTTTCTGCCATAAGGGTGGTGTCATCTGCATATCTGAGGTTATTGATACTTCTCCTGGCAATCTTGATTCCAGCTTGTGCTTCATCCAGCCCAGTGTTTCTCATGATGTACTCTGCATATAAGTTAAATAATCAGGGTGACAATATAATAAGCCTTGATGTCCTCCTTTCCCAGTTTGGAATCAGTCTGTTGTTCCATGTCCAGTGACTGTTCGGAAAGCAATAATGTAGAATACAGGTCTGATCTTTCTTATGGGAGAGATGAGTAGCTTATTTGCTTCTACCATTGGGACACTTTTTGGACCACCTCAGCTGATCGTAGATTTTCATGCTATTTTTATTATATTCAAAAAGCTATTCACTGAATTTGAGTGTAGTACTCCATCTTTGCTTTTCTAAAGTGAAAGTGAAAGTCGCTCAGTCGTGTCCAGCTCTTCGTGACCCCACGGTCTATACAGCCCATGGAATTCTCCATGCCATAATACTGGAGTGGGTAGCCTTTCCCTTCTTTAGGAGATTTTCCCAACCCAGGGATCAAACCCAGGTCTCCCACATTGCAGGCAGATTCTTTACCAGCTGAGCCACCAGGGAAGCCCGCGAATACTGGAGTGAGTAGCCTATCCCTTCTCCAGTGGATCTTCCTGATACAGGGATCGAATCAGGGTCTCCCGCAATGCAGGTAGAGTCTTCACCAGCTGAGCTATCAGAGAAGCCCATGAAAGATACACTATATTCAAAAGGAAAACAGTGGGCTTTGGAGACTTGCTGATGGAATGACTGCTCTCTTCAGAGAGGACAGACTTGCCGATGATCAGACATAAACAGTAGATCTCCCACAAAGGGGTACCATGCATGGTGTTGATGTCTTTCACTTGCCACTTTTGCAGTTTTGAGATTTATTAAATTTGTGGATGTCACAAAGTAATGGTGATTTTAATTACTATTGTCATGATTCATTAGTTATTGCTAAACCTTGCCTCATCATGTCTTTTTCTTGATAGAGTATTAAATATTATTTCTATGATTAGATTATACTTTAATGGAAACTCTTCACCCAACTCTTAGAGTTTTTATTATTTCTCCTCAAATTGATTTTCTTTTAAATCTAGCAATAGATAAGAAAAAAAGGCTTAAATAGTAATAGTGAAGCCTAGAGGATATAATGTGGTCTGTCTCTGAGTTATTTCTCCTATTTTTCATTGCTGCCTGCATTGAGAAATAAGAGTACTTAATTATTATTTTTAAAATACCTTAATTATTAGCTCTGCTGATTCTAAAGTAAAGCACAAGAATCTAAAAATAATGCAGTGATACCACACCCAGATTCCATCACTACCCTACTGTCTTGTTCCTATTAATTTATTTTTTAATGTTTGTTCTTTCAGCACTTTTTCCACTTTTGTTTGAAGTCTCTTACTTTGAAGTCACAGAATCTTCATATTTGCCATTGGCTATAAAGTTCTGTCAGTTCTTTTATAACCTTTCATGATTTTTGTATTAAAAGGATTACTTTTGGACTCCCACTAATTAGTTTGGATCACTATTAGCTTTTTGTTTGTCTTACTGCATACATCATAACAGAACAAGAAATCATTTCTGCAAATACAGTGATAGTTCATAAAATTAGAGTGAGCCTCTTAAAAAGTGAATTCAGTTATTAATTTACTTTATATTCCTATTTTCATGTGCCAAACATGACTAATAAAAGGAAAAAAATACCATAAATGGATACTTTCAAACATGAGGGAAGAACATAGAGTGATGTATGTCAATTATTTCTCATTAAACAGAAAAAAATTTAAAAAGCATGAAGGAAGAACAAATCTTCTAACCTAAAAATACTCACCACAAAAATTATTTTTGTAAAAAGAGAAGCAGGTATAGTTCAGCAAGAAAGCATGCATTCTAAACTTTGCATTCTAGATTTTATCTATCTTTATTGTAATCTACTCACCTAAATGGTGTCTTTTTTCTCCTGTGAAGTGATACTATATATAATATTGAAATGAAAACAAAGTTGTATTTTAATTTTTGAATTATCTACCACATTATAGCTTGGAGAACATATTGACCAAAAAGAAAGCTAGTAAACATTTTACTAATAGCTTACAAAGGTAAAATAACTATGACATAATTATGTATTTCTACCAGAAATCAAAATGAGAAAGGACATTTGGTTAACTTTGGGAACTGAAATTTCAATATATTGAAACAGCATTTTTAATCAAGCATATAGAAGATATAGGATACGGTATTTTATAATGACTAATACATATGCATGAGGTTTTGCTAAAGTCAGGTTTTTTTTTAATAGTTTAATTTACTACTGACAATTTGCATCAGTATTTTTGCATTGTTATAATTTGTCATGTTTGAAGTAATCCTGAAGATTATTGGAAACTTTTCATATGTAGGAATAAAAGCTTGGTTGTTAACATTGTCAATTTCCCCTAATATAGGTAAGAATTTTGTCTCCTTAAGGAAAAGAGTTTGTTTTCTGTTAACAAACCCATGTAAAAGATACAATGAGTATAGTGAGGGTAAAATTTAAAATAAGACAGGTAGAAAACTGAATTGTATTTCTGTTCACTCAAATGAAGTTACTGGATACTCTCCTCTGAAAGGATCATTTTGTAATTTTATTTGGATGTAGAACTGTTACTTTGCAAACAGTTTGCCTACTCAGTGTCCTAGTAGATGTTGTGTAATGCTATCTTTCATAATAAGAAAAACAAGAAGTTTTGAGAGGAGCTAGAAAGAGCATTCAGAATTCACTGTTGAGATTACAAAACTTGCCCTAAATTTAATTAGGCAGGCAGTTAATTTTGATCATGTCCTTGGTCAGGAGCTACTTAAAGAAGGAAAGAAACGTGTTGGAGATTGGTCATTTCCTCCAGTTCTTCCCACTACTCTTTTTTTTTTTTTTTTGTTTTTTTTTAATAGTTTAATTTACTACTGACAATTTGCATCAGTATTTTTGCATTGTTATAATTTGTCATGTTTGAAGTAATCCTGAAGATTATTGGAAACTTTTCATATGTAGGAATAAAAGCTTGGTTGTTAACATTGTCAATTTCCCCTAATATAGGTAAGAATTTTGTCTCCTTAAGGAAAAGAGTTTGTTTTCTGTTAACAAACCCATGTAAAAGATACAATGAGTATAGTGAGGGTAAAATTTAAAATAAGACAGGTAGAAAACTGAATTGTATTTCTGTTCACTCAAATGAAGTTACTGGATACTCTCCTCTGAAAGGATCATTTTGTAATTTTATTTGGATGTAGAATTGTTACTTTGCAAACAGTTTGCCTACTCAGTGTCCTAGTAGATGTTGTGTAATGCTATCTTTCATAATAAGAAAAACAAGAAGTTTTGAGAGGAGCTAGAAAGAGCATTCAGAATTCACTGTTGAGATTACAAAACTTGCCCTAAATTTAATTAGGCAGGCAGTTAATTTTGATCATGTCCTTGGTCAGGAGCTACTTAAAGAAGGAAAGAAACGTGTTGGAGATTGGTCATTTCCTCCAGTTCTTCCCACTACTCTTTTTTTTTTTTTTTGCACGGGGCAAGAGTTGGAGGGAGAGAGAAAAAACCTTCCTTAGAAATAATTCCTTGACACTCACATGCTTTTTTTAGGGCCCAAAGAAATAGGAGGTTTCTCTTTGGAGCTTGTTGACACTTTCTCGCCTTGCGATTACACGCGGTCACATCAACATTTGACACGTGGGTTCCGTGCGCATGGCAGCGCTATTTACAAACACCATCCAGGGATTCCAGAGACTCTTATGTAACAGCTGAGAGTACGGGCTTTGTCAGTCCGTGAGCGCGGAGGAATCAAACAATTTTATTCATAATGGGGGAGCCCTTGTCTGGCTCTGATGGGGTCCTGCATCGAAGTTCACCGAAGTCTAGGTCAGGATCTACCCAATATGCAACTTACCGGCGCCTCAAAGGCTTAATGTAGGGTCACTCTTTTCTTTTCCCCCGCACCCTCCTGCAGCAAACGGAATCCGTTATGCCAAACTTTTTTGTGTGTTTTTTCGAAATGTGGGCAAATTGTGTCTTGGTTCTAGTTGCAATTTACTTCTGCCACTTGTGACAGAAATGCACGTGCCTGCCACTCAGTCTCACAAATGCTTCTTTTTTTGAAAACTATTTTCTGATTTGTAAGCAACCTCGGGTGCAAGAGAATTGGTAAACTGACTTGGTAACGCGACGCTCTGACCACAGAATACTCCGGAAAACGGTTGTTGTTTCCTCCATATCCATCAGTTGTACCCATCCCTGTCGTTTCTCACCTCCCTCAGCCCTCTTCCATCTTAAGTTACATATCAAGACATGGTATTTCTTGTTAAAATTAGACTTCAGTACTTAGGGAATTGTTCTTCTTTTCCCATATTGCTTTTAAGTTTTTCATTTATACTTATCTTTTTTTTTTTTAAGTCTCAAGTTAAAAATAATTTAAAACACCCAAGAATTTGTGTCTCATCCTGTGTACCTGTGTTCTTGGTGCCCCCCCCTTTTTTTTTTTTCATTGTAAATTGTAAATTGACTGGTTGGAATATTTAAAATATGAGTAAATTTTGAGTCCTTTTTGATCAAAAAAGATCCTAAAATACAATACAAAAAAAAGGACTCAAAATTTACTCATATTTTAAATATTCCAACCAGTCACTGATTATCCAAAAATAGAAACCTTGCCTAACAAAGAATTGAAATTAAATCATCAAAAAAAAATTAACTTGTAGTTACTTTAAAAGTTGGGCTGTTTGAAGTCTTCTTTCATAGATTTTTTTTTTTTTCCTAATCACACTATCTTTGTAAAAAGAGGAATGATCAGAATCTTTGAAATGTGGTACTGTAAATGGGAGGAATTTAACTTTTCAAAATAAAGAATTTTCTCCCTAAGAGATAAACCAAACACCAAGGAATGTTTGGTATAGGAGTAATTTAGAGGTTATGTCTTCAAGTCTATTATTTACCTATGAGACTTAGAAATTAAATTTGAGCTGTTTAACAGCTGGATGTGCTCTCTTTTAGAAGAAATTATCGAGAATGATTAATTTAACCAACATAAGGGAATCTGAGAATAGACATTTTCCATTTATTCTTGCTGAGTCAAATTTCCTTCTAAATTTGAAGATATATAATTTATTTAGTGGTTATAAGTTATTGTACTTTTCTAATACATTAAGATTTAGTGAATTTAGATTATAAGCTTTAAAAATTATTTTCATTTTTTATTTGCATGCTTATCATTGTTTTGACCTGAAGATGGTGTGTTTATCTTAATTGCCCTAGATTCAAATAGTGAAAGTTTGTGTGAAATTACTTCCAAGTATACTTTCTTACTAAAAGCAATACCATGTCTGAACACTCTTGAGCTTTCACAAGTATGATCTTAGCCTATTTTAGAACATTACCATTTTCCTCTCTTCTTATACCTTTATTGGACAGTAAATTATATATGGTTATAAGCTGAATCTGCTCAGAATTTGATAAAGGTTATAAGTTGATTCATTTCTGCCAAGAAAGGGATTAAGTATAACCTTATTTTTGTTTCACTTGAAGCTGCAAGCATTCAGTAAACATTTATTCAATAGGTGGGCATCCTTCGTGAAGGTGAGATGAACAGCAATTGTCTCTGTTTTATAAAAGATGAAAATAGTAGATCAAATGTGAAGGATACCTAGCGAGAAGCAGTGTGGGAATTTAGGTTGTTTTCTCTTTCCAGCAACTACTGAGAGCATGTGTTTGCACATGCATAGGTGTGTTCTCTCACTCAAAAAGTTTTTGGACTTCTGAGTTAATTTCTCTTCGGTAGGAATGATTAATTAAACCATAGTAAAACTATCTACAAATATAAAATTAAAAAAATATTGATGTCATGCATTTTCCCAAATATCTTGAAGGTGAACAAGATCCCCAGAGGTCTTTTATAAAAACTACTTTTATATGATTCCTTAGAAGACGGTTGAGGAATCACATAGGTGCTCACACATAAAAACAAACAGCTGGTGTGGTGATGTTAAAATTGGCCAGGGTGTTCCCTCTAGCGTGGGAGTCCTAGGTCATAATGATGCCTTCCCGTGTGGTCAAGCACACATGGCTTTCGTGTTTACACACACAGTCCCAGAATTCTGGACACCAGTGATGCAGCAGTGGCGGAAGGGGTGGTCTGTATCTCACAAACTGTTTAATGACCTGGGTCATGAATACTGATAGAGAATGAGAAAGAGCTGATTGTGGTAAAATGTGCCTGGAGGGGAAATAGAGTAGATGCTTAAAGCAGGCTCCCCCCCTCCACCCCCCAACCTCCAGATTGTTTATTTTAAGCTATCATTACCACCCAAAAGGAGCTTTCTACTTTGAACTTAAAATAGTAGCTTTTAACCGGACAAGTGAGTAAGCGCTTTGGTATCCAGGGACTGGAGGTGACAAAGCTCTCAAGAGTGTCACTCTCTTTCGTAACCAAGCTGACTCAGACTCTTTTGGAAGCTTTGATGGCAGTTTAACCAGCTCTAATGATATTACCGCATATGTGCATGGGAACAGATAATTGGAGCTAGAGCTGCCATTTTCTCCGGTTTTAAAATTCTTACCCATTATTCCAATTTTATTTGTGAAAATAGGTCAATTATACTACATACAGAAATGCTTTTCAAAATCCCTGGATATATGTGTATAGAACTGCTTTGTTTACCTATGTAAACATGTAACCTGTGTCTACAACACAGAGGAAAATGCCTTCTTATCTGGTAGAATCATGATAAAGGGGAAAAAAGAGTGAATGGTAATTCTGGAAAAAATATGTGATAATAGCATGGTGGTATTCATACAACTAAATGGCAAGCAGCTATTTTTAAACATGGAAAAGACCTAAAAGGATGAAGGGGGAACATGTTATAAACAAGGAAAATATAGTTTTCAGTGAATAAATGATTTATTACAAACTATGGACATTTAAAACATTTGTTTCAAACTCTTTCCTCCTGGTAACAAATTATCCAAGACATTATCTACCTCTCTCTGAACTTTTAACAGATTGTTCTGGACTGTGGGTTTAATTTTGTGTGCATGTATGTGTATGTTTGAGTATGCATGTGTTTGAGTATGTTTTTCTATTTTAGATCTAGCTATGCAAACTAGAGACATTGCCCACTAATAAGATATTGCTCCCTGAATTCCCATCACATTTACTTCAATATGTCAATAAATCATTCATCAGATTTGCAAAAAATGTAGCTTATTTTCAAAAATAGAATCATAGACTATTATTAACAAGAAACAGAAACTTTAGAGACTATCTGTTGCATTAACTAGAAAAAAAATGGCAGCATAGAGAGAAGACCATAGCCTCAAATTGAATAATAGGATATTTATCATTCTAGTAATAGCCAATAATAACTAAGGTCTTCACATTGTGTCAAGAACCATACTAGGGCCCTTTCAGAGGTTATCTTATTCATTTTTAACATCACATCTATTTTTGCTGGTGCTATTATTATCCTCATTTTACTAAGGAAGAAACCAAGTCATCGGATTAAATAATTCCCATATACATTTTGAATTATCTTTAACATCTCCCTATTTGCAGAATTATCCTTAAACCTTATAGAATATTTTACTATGGCCATTTGGCTTGTCTCTTTCCATTTCTGCTTCCCTCACTCCCTTTTTTTTTAATTAAAAAAGTATTTATTTACCTTTGGTTGTGCTGGGTCTTCAGTGCTGCACAGGCGCTCCTCTGGTTGCAGAGCGCGGGGCTGCCCACTAGCTGTGGTGTGCAGGCCTCTTACTGCGGCGGCTGTTTTGTTGCAGAGCGTGGGCTCTAGGCCTGCGGGCTTCTGCGGTAGCTGTGGCCTGTGTTTAGTAGTTTCGGCTCCACAGGCCCAGTAGGTGTGACGCCCAGGCTCGGTTGTTCCGTGACACACGAACTCTTCTGAATCAGGGATCAAACAATGTCTCTTGGGTCGGCAGGCAGTTTCGTTACCAGTGAGCCACCAGGGAAGCCCTCACCCTATTCTTTTCTTCGCTCTGTTCCTTTGTAACTGAAATTTCTTCCTTCTTGGTGTTCTCACCTATATGAGCTTTCTCTTCCATCTTCTTGGCTTTTTCAGCTGTTCACCATATTTTCCCTGGAGTCTGTGTTCATTGCCTCCTTATTTCTGAAAAATCAATCAACTCCTAAACAGTTCAGTTCAGTTCAGTCGCTCAGTCGTGTCTGACTCTTTGCGACCCCATGAATCGCAGCACGCCAGGCCTCCCTGTTCATCACCAACTCCCGGAGTTCACTCAGACTCACGTCCATCGAGTCAGTGACGCCATCCAGCCATCTCATCCTCTGTCGTCCCCTTCTCCTCCTGCCCCCAATCCCTCCCAGCATCAGAGTCCTTTCCAATGAGTCAACTCTTCGCATGAGGTGGCCAAAGTATTGGAGTTTCAGCTTTAGCATTAGTCCTTCCAGTGTACACCCAGGACTGATCTCCTTTAGGATGGACCAGTTGGATCTCCTTACAGTCCAAGGGACTCTCAAGAGTCTTCTCCAACACCACAGTTCAAAAGCATCAGTTCTTCAGTGCTCAGCTTTCTTCACAGTCCAACTCTCATATCCATTATGACCACTGGAAAAACCATAGCCTTGACTAGATGGACCTTTGTTGGCAAAGTAATGTCTCTACTTTTTAATATGCTGTCTAGGTTGGTCATAACTTTCCAAGGAATAAGCGTCTTTTAATTTCATGGCTGCAGTCACCATCTGCAGTGATTTTGGAGCCCCCCAAAATAAAGTCTGACACTGTTTCCACTGTTTCCTCATCATTTCCCATGAAGTCATGGGACCAGATGGCATGATCTTCGTTTTCTGAATGTTGAGCTTTAAGCCAACATTTTCACTCTCCTCTTTCACTTTCATCAAGACTTAAACTGAAGAAAGTAGGAAAAACCACTAGACCATTCAGGTATGACCTAAATAAAATCCCTTATGATTATACAGTGGAAGTGAGAAATAGATTTAAGGGACTAGATCTGATAGACACAGTGCCAGATGAACAATGGATGGAGGTTCGTCACATTGTACAGGAGACAGGGATCAAGACCATCCCCATGGAAAAGAAATGCAAAAAAGCAAAATGGCTGTCTGAGGAGCCCTTACAAATAGCTGTGAAAAGAAGAGAAGCAAAAAGCTAAGGAGGTAAGGAAAGATATAAGCATCTGAATGCAGAGTTCCAAAGAATAGCAAGAAGAGATAAGAAAGCCTTCCTCAGGGATCAGTGCAAAGAAATAGAGGAAAATAACAGAATGGGAAAGACTAGAGATCTCTTCAAGGAAATTAGAGATACCAAGGGAACATTTTATGCGAAGATGGGCTCAATAAAGGACAGAAATGGTATGGACCTAACAGAAGCAGAAGATATTAAAAAGAGGTGGCAAGAATACACAGAAGAACTGTATAAAAAAGAGCTTCACGACCCAGATAATCACGATGGTGTGATCACTCACCTAGAATCAGACATCCTGGAATGTGAAGTCAAGTGGGTGTTAGAAAGCATCACTATGAACAAAGCTAGTGGAGGTGATGGCATTCCAGTTAAGCTATTTCAAATCCTGAAAGATGATGCTGTGAAAGTGCCGCACTCAGGATGACAGCAAATTTGGAAAACTTAGCAGTGGCCACAGGACTGGAAAAGGTCAATTTTCATTCCTAAGCAGCTGTATTCCATTAAAGAATTTGTTTTTTATTTTGTTTCTTGGCTGCACCATGCAGCTTGTGGTGTCCTAGTTCCGTAACCTGGGCTCTTGGCAGTGGAAGGGTAATGTCCTACCACTGGAGCACTCGAGAATCCACAAACAGTCTGGTTTTTGGAGTTCGGAAGATCTATTTTTGAATCCTGACTTGCCTTCTTATAAGCTGTGTATATTCTTACACAACATGGCAGCTTTAGCCTCTCTGAATCAGCTTCCCCATCTGTCAAATGGGGCCAGCTAAAAATTCTCATCTGTCTCAATGGTTTTTCAAGTTTCTTAATTATACCACTTGGTGAATGAAATCTACCTTCTATTTAAACTCTTTCTTCTCTGTGCTCTCTGATTATTCTCTTCTGATTTAGTTTTCGTTCATTATTCTGCTGGTTGGGTCCACTGTTGCTTTAGTTCCGTGTCTTTCTCGGTATTTTATTCTTTCTTTCCTTTCCTTTTCACTGATTTACATCCACAATTTATTTATTTTGTCCAGATATGGTGTGTAGGAGGAAAACTGAGTCCTTGTATGTCCACAATGCCTTGAATTT